>JARHVA010004196.1:0-42500 GCA_037957365.1 Torreya grandis
AAATATATCACTTATTTTTTCATTGAAAAAGATCATCTAATATATTATTTTAGGAGTAAACATCAATCACATTTAAAATTGTTACAATTCACATAGAAAATATCTCTTGGAAGACAAGGTATAGTGTGTACAAAAAAGTGTTAAAGGATCTAGTGTAATAAAAATATAAATAAACTAGAATATTATTCTTTTTCATTAGAGAATAGTTTTAATTAGATAACGTAAGAAGCCATTTATTATAGTTTGAGATTGATCTCAGAGATTAAAAAACTCCCACTCAAAGTATTATGCATTAGATGGGGGAAATATTGATGATCACCTATACATCAATTACTTATTTTATGAATTATAATCTTTCTCAAATTTTTAGAAGGGAGTACAAGGCAATTTTATATGGAGAGTTATACATATCATAAGTATTAATTGTTGGAGTCTAATGTTATGATTGACACACATCATAATAATGTAATTAAAATTTTAATATCATTCATGGATTGATGTCAATAAATAAATTAGTCCACTAATCTATAAACATTTGAGATATGAAAAAACCATCACGTATATTTGTCTGTTTTCAATGACTATATTATATGGCCATAAAAGTAGAATCTTCAATAAAAATAATTTTCTAAGGCTTTTCTCTACTAGGAGTGACCTATCCACAATCAAAATTCCTTTAAAATAGAGTTCAAATTTCACATTTATTTATAAATTAAACATTGAATGAAACACATTGAAATCCAAAAAAAAAATTGGTAAAAAAGCCACTTGTTTAGAGATGATATCTCAACCTATATTAAGTAATCACATCATACTAAAATTAAGAAATAAGGATTTCCATTTTGAAATGGAAAAAAAAATTATAAATAGAAATAATGTTATTATATATACTATAATATTATTTAATACGATATATTAGTATTTTACACTTGTTAAAATACCATTCATTATTCAATCTTTCATTTTTTAACCTTCTTATTGTTGAAATGTTTGAGTTTGCCATCTCAGTATACCTATTTTACTATCCTATAGTCTGACCTTGATATTTTTATGAAACAAAATAGATATAGTACATACTATACATAATCCCTGATTTATAACTTGCATAAATAGTTATAAATCCTTAATAAATTCTTACCTTATAGGACACTGTCATCCATATTACAGCACTAGAATTATCGCAAGTATCCTAAATTGGATGCTAATATCCCTACAATGAGGATAATTAAATTTTAAAATATTTGAACATGTATGAGTTCACCAATTTATTTTAATTAACGCTCCCATGAGATCATTTCATAATGTATAGTATAAATACAAATCAAATGTAATTCATTATGGAGAAAGCAAATACCACTCAAGGTCACATTGCACTACTAAAAATTATTTTTTAAATATATATATACTTCTATATTATTTTTTGTTTTGAAAGGATTCATAAGATCAGTCAAGTTACAGGTCTAAAGCATTTAAATTGTATCACATGATTGATAATTTCCAAGTTATAAGATTTATCAATAGATGCACTCATATATAGAATATTGAATAATTATTCACATAGAAGACCACATAAGGGAGGAAAAAACATCAACTTCAGATCCTATTCTAAAAAATGATATAAGTAGAAAGTTTTCATAGATAGAGGGGTATTTGAGGCCAAATCAACTTCATTTTAGCTCACTAACCCATGTTTTTCAAGGTGACATGCCCTAACTAGAGGACTTAAGGTTTTGAGTTAAACACTAATATCTATAACCTATGCATAATATAAAAGTAGTGAATCTTCAAGATAATAGTGAACCCTAATAAATATATGTTCCCATTTCAAAAACATGTATTTTAAAATTGGCATAACCATTGAAATTAAGACATAAGCATTGATATTAGTTTTCAGATCTTGATGGTAGTTTTTAGGTTGACACGGAAATGATTTATACAATCTAAGGAATCAAGGCAGTGTTAGCGTAGTAAGTATGTTGTTAAAAATGTTACAACTATTTCAATATTTTTAGTTGTTATTTTATAACATCCCAAATCCTATGAAAACTTAGTAGATCGTATGGACCTCTCACCTATTTTATGTTTCATCTTTGATGTATATATATTCTACTTTCTTTTATGAATAAATATTCAAATTTCAATTGTTTGATGACAATTTAGTATCATAGTGATGAATCACCTAGTCAAAGGTTGTCAACTATTGGTAGATCAACTTGAGATATGCAGTGTAGAAGGGAAAGCCTATGGAATGAACTTAGGGAAATCAAAGCCACTAATCAACTGATAAACACTTGAGTGAAACCAAAGAATGGTGTAGTGACTTGGGAAAGTAGCAAAGCCTAGGAGAATGTTTGAGTTAAGTTTAGCATTAGAATATTGGTTAAAAGGTAATTAATGTAGCCAAGTATAGAAAGAAGGTGAGAAAAATGAGTAATGTTATATAATGTACACAATAAGAGACATAGAAAGCATTCATTAATTTACTACAATTTTTATAAGTTGGAGTGAAATCCTGAAGTGATATAAGATGCAAGAGTTCATTGAAATGTACCTTTGCACTAAAATTTGATCACCATGTCTAAGTCTAGTCATTTGAAAGAACATTCAAATGCATTAGTAGACCTATAGAAGTCTTAAAGTTGTAAATTATAGCACAACACTCCATTTTAAATAGACCACAAGAGTAAAAAAGATAGACTTTCATTTGCCTAAGTTGACATAAAAAGTGTGTTATTCATCAAACTTCTAGAATAATCTATTGAGATTAGTACTAGTAAGAATGATAACTATAGAGAAGTGAAGCTCGACTACTAAAGTTTAGTAGAAGAAGGAAACATTTGAACAAGGTACATGATTTTTATATAGTATTTTGAAGTAATAAATACTATTTTTATTATGAAATATCATGTATAAACTAAGGGAAAAATATAGATACAATGTCTAGTCAGAAATTGCTTCTCTTTGATGCCAAACTTCTTAAAGGGTGAAACTATGCCACCTAGAAAATGAATATTCACACCATACTTTTGTTTGAAGGAATATGGAGCATCTTGATAGGGATTTTATAGGTTATTACTAATCCTTATGATCTATTAAAATATGAATAGGCTAATGCTAAATCTTGGATGATGATTAGGTTAATCATTACTAATGACATGTAGCTGCATGTTAGGGATGAAAATAGAGAAAATATAACATGGGATAAATTATCAACCATCTATAAGGTGAAAAATAAAATAGAGATCCTACATATATAGTCTATACTTAACACACTCTCTATGGAGTGTGATGAGAAATTTGAGGAATTCTTACATCATGTGACTGAGCTATGAATAGGACTGCTAGCACTTGATGATATGGTAGAGGACCAAATCTTGATCCTAATCACCTTGAGAGCACTTCCTTCCCAATTTAGTGTCTTCATCACAAAAATTAATTTCTCCAAGTATAAAATATCATTCTAATATTTCATTAACCTACTATATCAAGAATAAGCCATCAACTCATTCTAGGATGATTTACAAGACAAAGCTCTTATCTCAAAGTAAAAATGGGTCAAAAGTCTTGTATAGGACCCCTAGATAAGAAGGAATAGAAATAAACATCAATAACAGTATCACAAAATTAGAAATCACAAAATTCAAATAGGTGGTGTCACATTTGATGAACCAACTCTCATGACATAGATAGCTATTGGTATAATGGCTTGACACAAAAGTACTATAGTCAAGAATACACATCAAGGCATGAAGATTGTCCAAAATAGAAAAGATGTCCTTATCAAATAAAGTAGAGGGGACATATTATAACTCAACAAGATGATGGATCTGATGAAGATATTCCTAAATAAATGAATTTTACTCCACATAAGAGATTAGTACTAGTCCCCCAGACATAATATTCCATAATGAGTATATGGTTAATAGATTCAGGTACCAGTAAACATATGTTAGTTGACAAGAAGATATCAAGATTTGATGCCATTATCAATAAGAAACTCCACCTTCAAATGATGATTCAAAATTTGACTAATTGATAAGAGGGCTGATGTCAATCCATGAACATATAGTACCTTTAAGAGTGTACATTTTATTATATCAAGATGAATGATGACTTGGCATTTTCCTTCTACAACATATTCTTTGACATCTAGATCTTAACCTAATCTCTAATGGGTTGATCTGTATTCTAAGACACTCTTAGAATAGTTAAGAATTTTATATTGCAAACATATTTCAAAACCAATGGAGAAAATTGTACAACTCTCTTGATTCTAGGATTCACCTCAAGTGGATGAAACTCTCTACATATAACTCAATTGGAGTATCATCTACTTGATCTACACTAGACCGTACATATGTTTTTCTATGAGATGTCTCTATAGATTTATGCAAGAGACAAATAAATGTCACTGGGTCACATAAAAACATGTTTTGAGATATGTATGAGGTACAATTGAATATGGTCTAGAATTCAAGAAGAATACTTAGTTCTTCTTGAAGGGATACACTGACTTGGATTATGTTGGATCTATTGATGATAGAAATTTAATGTTAAGACACACATTTCACCTAAGATCTAAACTGATCTCTTGGATCAGTCATAAGCAAATTGTTGTTTCTCTCTAAACCATTAAGGTCGAGTGTCATGACACATATGGAGCTATGTGTGAGGTGATATGGTTACATCATATTCAAGTTGATATGTGCATTAGTAAAGAGTAGCCACCTATCCTTCATTACAATAATCAGGTGTGTTAAAACTTGTTAAGAGTCTTTGTTTTCATGAAATAACCAAGCACATTAAGGTTGAATGTCACTAGATTGGAGAACAATTCTAAAACCACCACATCCATCTCCAATACTTCTCAACAGATTCATAAATAAATGATATACTCACAAAATCCCTTGGAAAGGTGAAATTTGAGATGTGTAGAGGGTACATTTGAAAAAATTATGTAAAAAGGGGAAAATATTAGCATATTAAGTAGGCTATTAAAACTATTATAACTATTTCATTATTTATTTTTTTAATTTTATAACTTCCCAAATCCTCTATAAAATCCCCATATCCTATAGACCTCTCACATATTTTCTTTTGCTTCTCCGATGTATATATATTACACTCCATTTTATGAATAAATCATCAAAGTTCATTTTATTGATTATAGGTATAAAATAAATTTGTGTTATTCTAAAAATTTACCTACCAACCATGTCCCCCCATCACTGAATAAACAAAGTGTTATTTCCCCTTTGCATTGTTAATTTCATAATATTATTAAGCATTGTACTTTTCTATATCTAGCTTATTATGTATATTTCTATTAATATTTTAAATAATAATTAGTTAATTATCTTAATAAATTATTCCAAGTTTATTAGGTAATTACATCCTCATTTATTTTATAAAAGGATTAAACATTTTGGTAAATCCAACATATGAGTCTTTTTGTTAAACAAAACCTTTCTCTAGGTTTTTAAAGCCTTTTAGGGTTTTATATTATACTAATTATTAATATATTGATTTTATTTATCTCTATGAAACCTATGCATAGCTATATAATATGTGGTGTACCTATTGAGCATCTTTAACTTCATCTTATTCTACATATAAATTCTAAATCTAATATCCTATCAATTTTTTTCAATAATTAGTGTGCCGAATAATAATGAGAAAAATATTGAATTTTTTCAAATCAAATATAAGTTTGATTTTGTAAATAATGAAATATATGAGAATAATGAGAATTATAAAGTATATCAAGATATATTTAAATCTATTACAATGTTTTGAGAGTGCATTCATAAAATCCCTAATGATATTGATAATATCCTCAATAATATATTGGTGACTTAAAAGTTTGAAGGAATTAATGAAAATATATATTTTTATTAACTACAATATTTTAGATATTGGATACACCTATTAGCTATTAATCACATTATTCCTTCCATCAAGCATACCATTGATTCTTGTATCTAATAGAGGAATAATATATATTTTTAATCCATTGTTCCATGAGGATTAAAAAGATTTTCTAGATATTCCATGATAAAATTCAATAAATAAACTCAATTACTAGTTTCAATGTCTACATAAACACAAATAGTGTTTTCATCCCCTTTGGCGAATTCTCAAAATTTAAATCTTAATCTCACTAGGTCTATTACGAAAGGTATTTTCTAAATAATTCTAAATTCATAAAATAAGGATACAAATATTGAGAAAAATTATTTGAAATCAACTCATGATATTGATTCACAAGATGTATTGCATAATAATTTTACGTATACACATAATAATTTTCAACTTTATCATTTACTAACACATTCTCTAATATAGAAATACATCTAGTTTTAATATATATAAATGCATGCCATAAAAGGTGCAAAGGGAAAGTTGTGGTATACCATTGGTTATTTGAAATATTTTTGTTTCATATTAGTAAATATTAATTTGAGTTTTTATCTATTTACCTCCTATGCTATCTCGCTCAAATAATGAAACACTAAAATATGGCTGTCTAAAATCCATAGGACCCTCTAAAACCTAGAATACACATTATAGCTCATACATGTATGAAATCACTCTCAATCATCATGAAATTATCTATGTATACATATATACGTATGTATATTTGTGTCCATACATACATACATACATACATACATACATATATATAACATACATACATACATACATACATACATACATACATACATACATACATACATACATACATACATACATATATATATATATATATATATATATATATATATATATATATATATATATATATATATATATATATATATATATATGGACACACACACAGACACATATATACATATACATATATATAAATATACATACTTATACATTTAAACATATACATATAAATGTGTGTGTGTGTGTGTGTGTGTATGTGTATGTATGCATAAATCTATATGTATATGTGTGTGTGTGTGTGTGTCTATATATATATATATATATATATATATATATATATATATATATATATATATATATGTATGTATGTATGTATGTATGTATATCTATACATATCTATATATAAATGTGTGTGTGTGTGTGTGTATAAACACAAAGTATTAAATTGTTTTGATATAATTACATTTTTATTGTATATATATACTTTTTGTTTCTAAATATTTCATTTCTTCATACCCTAATTACTCTCTCTTTTAAATATCCTCTATTTAGGTCAGCCATTACTCCATACTAAGTTATCCACCCTATATAGGTTCATCCAGAATAATCTTCTACTATGTTGGCCACCTAGTATAGGGTTAACCAACCTACTTTTTCTAACTATTTTTAGTACTTTTTTGACCATGGAAAACCTAGGTTAGTATTTTTCCTACTAGTTTATCCATGTTTGACCCAATTGATAAATTTATCACATATTATGAAACTAGCTCTACCATGTCGACCTAGTTTAATGTTAGAAATTATTTCAAAACTAGGTAATGTTAGCTACAACTGTCAACTAAAATTATGTAATGGATATGACCTATCATTTTCTATAAATAAAATGATCTTTTAAATCTAATATAGAAGAACAATCATTTTTCATTTTTTAAATTGTGTAATTATGCTAGATCTACATTTGAAGGAGCGATTTCTTAGAATTATACATGGAGGGAAGATAGTTTATCTTGTGGAAAGTCTAGGATGCAAAGTGGGGGCCTTTTAGCCTAGACGTTATTATTATATTTTGAGTTTTAAAAAGGCACAAAGACTTCTTGAAAAAAAAAAATCTAAGGGAGAGATTTAAACACAATAGGTTCACCCAAACATAAGTATTCCTAACTTTTTATATATCATCTGATAGATATATATTTTGTAAAGTAGTTATATGTGTTGAATGTATAACTCCTTTATTAGATCATGTATATTATTAAGATTAGTATAAATACAGGGTCTTATTTTATTTTCACCTTAAACCTTAGGTGTTTTAGCCCGCCATTTGACTTCAATGATCCTTTCATTGTTTATTTGTTTCAAACCATCTCCTTTTATCCCATAAATTTTGTTGAGTGATATATTATCTTTAGTTCTTGTATTTAATATTATATAAGTTTATTTCATAGCATTATTTTATTATAGGTTTTTAAAGCATCTAATTTAATATTGTGTAATAAGTGCTCCCATAGTTATGTTTATTATATCTAATTTGACCATGCTCCAAATATAAATAAAATTATAATATATGTTAATTGATTTTACTACCAAATATAATATTTAATAAGTAAAATAATATGTATATCCATATTTATTTTTTTCATACATCCTATATGTATGAGATATAATTACATCATTTTCCAACTAGTTATGTAGCATCCATGTTCACACTTTAAAATGGAAAGGTTGACCCCAAGTTGCATTTTTTATCTTTCTATCAAACATTCCTTTATTATACTTCCAAAGTGATACAATTTTGACAATTTCTTTTTAGATATGTTTAAATTATTATTTATATAATGGTTCTATGATTTAACACTATGATTAGGAAAATCATTCAAACTCATAGAAGATCAATTTCATTCACAGTTTTCCATCACCATCACTAAAAATATGTCATATGAATATATTTCCACTATAAATCAAGGAATAAATGAGCCTATTAATGAATACATTTTAAGGTACAATACAATTTTAAAAAAAATATAAATTTAATGTTAGATAAAGAGCTTAAATATAGATTTAAGCAAAGTTTTCTTTCCCTACTAGATGAGTATATTGTACTCAGTAAGATTAAATATTTTTATGACTCATGCCATATTTATTGAGATTCATAAATTAAACTTAATTAATTGAAAACACATAAGTATGTATCAAATAGAAATACTACATATACTATCGAGTTTCATATCAAACCAAGATCTAACATTAAACCTACAAAGGCTAATAAGGAAGCAACATCAATGGTAAATAAAATCTCAGAATAACCTAAATGAATATTCTTATATAATGCACCAATGATACAATTTAAATAATTACCCAAGACTCCATATTCAATCCTTAAGATGATTATGGAGTTTTATGTTATATCCCTCCATCATCGCATATATGTTGATATCAACTAACCTATACTAAAAGGATAAGATTAACAATCCTATTGTGAATTCCACTAATGTCCAAAACATTATAAAAAAATATGTTACAAGTTAAAGCACAAAATACAAATCCTTGATGATAGTTAATAACTCACATTTGAGGATCTCCAAAAGGATTTAAGGTAATAACTTGGTTATCATAAAAATTATAAGATATTCAAATATAAGTTACAATAACATTATAAGGAAATAAATAAAATGCAAATGGCATGCAATTCACATCATCATACACCCTATTATGTACATCTAAGAGATGATATTATTGGCACATTTTCATGTATATTACCTCCAATAGATAAGTGGTATTCTATTACATTTAATGACAAAACAATTATGGATGATGTCTCAGATGTCCACTCATTGTTTATTAGAGCACATATTGATCATCATCCTATAAGAAGTCATATGGTTGATAATGGCTCTAGTCATAATGTATATACCATGAAATTAACTTAATATTTTGGATATACAAATGATGATTTTTAAATTTGACCATTATGTTATAATAATTTTTTGGGAAATCATAAAAGGTTATTACTAAGATTTATTTATCTTCATAGGCTGGTCTAGCACATACAATAACAACATTTTAAGTTATACTACACATAATTGAATTTTATATGTTACTGTGATGAGCTTCGATTAATAAGCTCCATGTAGTACCCTACATAATGCATATATGTTACAATTATATTCATGATAAAAACATAAACATAATTTTAGGGATCCAATAGGAGCATCCACTACCAAAAGAGGATTTCATTCTATGAATTATTAAAAAACCTATTAATATTAAACATGAAAAACAAGTAAACATAAATCCCCTTTGGACCTAATAATTAGATACTTGAGAGGAATTTCAATTAGATATAGATAGTGAAATCCATGAAGTTTTCATCTACACCTACATAGTTAAGGTAATTGCTAAGAGTAAATTCACATGTTTCACATAGGGTAAAAATACCCATAATTATAGTTTCACTAAAGAGTTTGGAGAGCCATTTTTTTTTTCCATGAACCACTATAGTTTTTAATAAATCTTCATGATCATAGAGTTTGATTAGGCATAAGTAGAATACCATAGATTTTACAATTCAATATTTGGCACATATATAAGATCATTGGTAGTATGATTAGTTTGTTACACCCAACCCTAATTCTTGATCACCCAATCATCATACATTATATGGGATCATAAATTAACACCCTCTTTCATAAAATTTCAATATTCAAAAAAATTACAAAAATTCAAGGTATCAAAAAAACATTCAAATCAAGAAAAAATATAGACAAATATTTAGCATTTACATGTATGGTAACTTTTGCATATATGTTTTTTATTTTATTTTAATACATAACATATTATTTTATTTTTATACAAAATATGTTTCACATTTACTTTACCATGATATAGGAATACATTAGATACATGATATATTCACATACATAGGTTCGACCATTTCCTCCACCCACGTGATACACTATATTAGTGGTAGATGTTTCATTGATCACAATTAATACAATTTAATTTGTTTTATGATCATAGTACATTATCATTATAAGATCATATAATAATACTTACACATAACTATAAATGTTTACATCTTACATAGTGTGCTAGATATGATATGCTACATGACATTTTACTAACACATGTATATAACAACTAATATGATATGCTTATAATGGTTCCTTATGTTTAACATTTTAATCTTATTACATGGATTGGTTCACTTTACTTCATGTTTTATATCTTATTTTTAATATGAAAAAATTTAACACATTGTTTCTTCACCATAATTCCCCAAAGTGTTGATTATGTGGTATGTAAACATTTCAACATGTCCTCCCATTGAATGTGCAAAATTTGAACATAGCCTTTGTTTTTAGTCTCATTCTAGACCCAATTAAATGATATTGAGTGATCTTGTGTGTGTGATGTTTTTTTAATTAATCATATGATTATTAATCTTATATGTTACCTTGTTCTATATTATGCATCTTAGGTATTTTTGTTATTGGATACTCTTGGATTTATTCATACATATTCTTAGACATGATACTAGTATATTTTTTATTACTATATGATTGAAAAATACATGTCATGATTATCTTATCCTTTTGAGATAAGGATACTACCATGTTTCACTCCCCTAACCTCCAAATAAGGGGAATCTCAATGGAGGCATGTCATAAATACATGAATTCACACACATAGTTGGTAGAATTAGAAAAATTTGATACATTCTATATTATTCAAATATATACATGATAGAAAATATAATGCTTTTGGAAAAAAATTCATATACTGGATAGAATGTTTTTCAAAATTGAGACATACATTATATACAATTTACATATCTAAGGTTAAATTGTGATGTATATTTCATATTGAGACACATTATAGGTGTATATGCCAAGAAAAGACACCAAATAATAGATATATATTCATATTTCACATCACTTAAAACAAAGTTGATGAATGGGTAGGAAAGTGATCCTTTAATTTCTCTCCATACATTGATGCACAATGCTTTCCAAGATGCACTAATTGATCTTTTACATATTTTTAGTAGTTAAATCCCTTGAGTAGTGTGAATGATTATCAATTTTATCTATGGCCTTGTTATTATTCCCCTTTTTATATTGAGATGATTGTACCATTTTACCTTGTATATATTGACTAGATTATGCATACAAGAGTTTTGTGATGGATATTCAATATTCTCAATGGGTTTCAAACAACTTGACTTTACACTGGGTGGGGACCCAAACATTACATTTTCATATCATCAAGGTTAAATCATGAAGTTCTTTCTCTAATTCTTATACAATGAATCACCATGAGCAAAGCAAAGTACCAAGGGGAAACATGGTTTCATCGACACATACATGTATTCTTTCATTCTGTATATATTTAAAAAAAATTTAAATTATTAAATTTTTAGACTATAAATTACACACTAAATACATTTATCATTCTCTTAGTTACATGTAATATATGTAGGAAAAATTCAAATATGGCTCAATAAAAGACACAGTGTATTGTAAAAACCAAGGTGCACATTTCCTTTCTTCAACCTAGTATTTTCAACTTTATGCATCTTTTATACAATTTAAATTTATAAATCATGGATAAAACCTTAGTTTCTTGACATTCTGACTGCTAAAAGGCTCACATTCTCTATCTCACCATGTATATTTGTTTATCCTACCCCTGACATTTTGATAACATAGATCACATATAACATCATATTTGCAGAAAACATGATTTCTACCTTGCATAAATAGTTACAAATACTAAAAAAAATTTTGTCAAACAAGACACTAACATTGAGATTAGGATACTATTATCAATACTAGTGTTATAAATATGATGATACAATCCATGCCTTCCAAATAATATTTTTTGAAATATTTCAACATGTATGTGTTAGTTTATTAATTTTATTTAAGCCCCTACAAGATCATTTCAAAATGTGTCCAATACAAATACATGTTGGGTTATTTTAGTTAATTTTAATTCAGTCACTAAAGTCTAGACCAATGAGCTAGTGCATTGGCCCTTTCATGTAAGACCTAGGTCTTGCATGCTCACCTCAAGTACATGGTAAAGGACTATCTCCAGTATGTTTTTTTTCATAGATTGGATAACTTGTTTACATTATTCTCTTTATATTGATAAAATAAAAATATATATAACAACATAAATATACTACTTTAATCCTATAAGTTCTAGGATTGATTAATATCATCACGTAGAATATAGTCATATTTTCTTAATATTAAGTGCCTAGAAAAGAAAATAAAATAAGGTATCTCTCACATAAAATTTAACACTTAGTTCGCACCATCACTCATAGTAACAAAAATTGTTTCAACCTATTGTGTCATATATTAAGCTTACAGTTAAATGTCTAACATAATATCATTCAATAATTCATCCATTCTTTCATTTTCTCATCTATCCCTACAATGATTTATAATAGGGGTATTTATACTTACTTTACCTTGAGTAGTTATTTAAAATGATTAATGGCATGAAGAGTTGGCAAAAAACACTCAATAGGCTAAGATTTATGGCACTTAATGATCAGTTCTACATAAAGATCTATTCCTCTACACCCCCTATATCCTCATTATATTCTATATCAATAATGTCAGAGTGACCCATTTGAATTGTTTTTCTAATTTCTCCCACTTCCCATGCACTTTCCTAGTATTCCACTTTTTTTTTAGTCATACATCCTTAGGTTCCTCATGACTCATTTTATTTTGACTATGTCCTCTCATTTTGGTTTCATCACACTATTTTCCTTTTGTGCACCTTTGTTTTTGTGCCATAGTGATTTTGCACCTATCAATTTCATGCCACGATACTTCTATGCCATGGTCCTCTCATGCCATAGTTCTCCCACACCGTGCTAGTTCCATATGAAAATGGGAAAAAATATAGTAAAAATTTTTGGGCCAAAATTATCCCACACTATGCTCTTAGTCCATTCTAGACTAAACCATACTAGCATCCTTCAAAAATTTAGGTCCTAACTACTCGAGTTCATCCTTTAGATTATCCTAATGAGACAATACCTCAAGAACATTCATAGTTGTTTATTTTATGGTTAATTTTATTTTACTTATATCCTTAGGTTATCTAGGATTCCCATCAGATTTCTTAACCTATTCATACAAGGATGTAGTGGCCTCCTTCTAGACATCTCCAAGCGTAGAGACTCCTTACCAACCTATCCTTGAAGGGATGCAAAATCTATGTTTAATTACTGATGATTTTTATTGATTGTTTCCTCCATTTTATATATATATATATATATATATATATATATATATATATATATATATATATATATATATATATATATATATATATATATATATATATATATATATATATATATGTATATCCTATAAGGATTTTATGTGTTTAACGTAGTCTTTTATTAAGAGTGCAACATTAAAAACTACTACGTCTAGGCTTCTTCAGCTTGGAGCCAAGCCTCTAATACTTTATTAGGGTGTGATATCCACACAAAACTGTCATAATTATTTTAGATAACTTGTCAAACTATTTATATGGTGTGTTTGTAGATGTCGACAGGTATGGTGAACTATTTAGTGAATTTTAAACCCTCATCTCATGTTGTGGGTTGTTCCTTGAATCATTTGAGTAGTAATTCCACAAGGATCTCTAACTTTTCTATGATGTCCCTATTAAGGGATATGCCATCTACTACTTCTAGGTATTTATTAAAAATTATTTTAAAAAGGTTTAAGACCCTTAATCTTACCTACATAGCCTCTTGAAATTATTTTTTTAATGTGGCCACTTCCTTAGTGAGCACTTGTTTATCTACAACCTCTTTATTTTATATGCCTACAAATCTATCATGTTTCCTTTCAGTTGTGCACACATTAGAATCTAAAAAAATATTATAGTGTGTTATTTACATGTCTAACTTAAAAAATATAATGATTTCTAGAAGAGGATAAATATTTAATGGATCTACCCTTAGTGGTTTTAATAACACTGAAGCATCTAATCCCAAGGAAAGGTTGTCTTATGAGAGTCAAAATGCATGCTCCTTATTGTACATGTCAAGTAGGAAGGACACATGATTCCTTGTCTCCAAATATGCCTCCTTGGGGATGAAGTGTAGCCAAGGATAGATCATATTTTATTGAATGGTGAACTAATACTGTTCACATGTATTACTTGTTACACCTTCATCATTCTCTTTTGAGTTATTGAATAGTCCCTTCCCCTTATTAGGGTTGCACCTAAGCTTAGCTTCCTCATAGCCATATATGGATATATAACCTTATTTTTCACTATCCCCCTCATTGTATTATGTTTTAACATCAACTATAGAATCATCAATGGTGGCTTTCTCCTCTTGTACTGAGGATGTAGTTTTCTCAAAATCCAAAATTGAGATATGAACCCTCACATTAGGAACTTCTTGTTTGGGTACTTTCCTTATGAGATACTGGTGAGAATATATTGAATTATAAGTACTGGGGGGAGATGGTATAGGTAGATGAGGTGGGGTGAAGAAGGTGATTGTGGATGTGGTATAGGTGGTGTAAAAAAAGGGGGAGTAGGATAAGGAGATAAAGGGTCGGGAAGCAAAGAGTGTTGAGGTGCAGAGTGTGGAGGAGATGAAGAAGTGTGAAGGCATGATAGGGATGAACATGGGTAAGGTCAAGGGTAAGATGGACGTGGTACAGATGGATGAGGTTGTAAAAGTATAAAATACTATGCATCTATAATCTTTTCTTAGTTTTGGGTGGCTCGGTGCCTACTTGTGTTGCTGCCCACATATGATCACTTATTTTTCTTCAGAAGTAGCACTGAAGGAAGTTTCTCTTTTGGGTCTCTACCCTATGGGTTATTTTAGAGTATTATCATATAGAATAGTTTATTAAATTTCTCCCCAAATAATGTTTGTTTGACATGTATGTCAATCAAGTCTATTTCCATGTTCTCAATGTAGGTCCTATTACTCGGATAAAAATATAACTTATGTAGGGTGTGAATATTCAAGTCTATCCTTTCATCCTAAAATATGATATGATACACATCATATATTCAATTAATGGTGTTTATAAACTACCACATCTAGAAGGCATATGGTAACTTAATCCATGATAAGAGCTCTTTAGATGGGTTTTTTCAGATTCGTATAAGGGAGAAATGCTAATTTATAGTAAATTGTGCCTATTATGTAGCAAAAGGGAGTAGGTCCTTGGGGATGTACCAATCATCCCTGAATTCTACCTTCATCCCATCAAACAAATATGTTATCTTGATTTTGAGTGATGAGGTTATTTGATGAGGTCATGTGAATGCCTTGTAGCATTTATTAAGGGATTTATGCATGGGAGGGTACACCCACTTTAGTGCTCTAAAGCTATAGCCTAGTAACCCAATTTCGTCAAAATGACTAAGAGGAGGAACACCCCCATGGAAATATATACTTTGGATGTCGATGGACCCATTTTAAATCTTTAATAATTTTTTAGGTAGAGTACATAGCCTAGTTATACTTCATCCCTTGTGAGACATAATGTGAAATGTAGAGGTGCACCATGTCAACCTCTTTCCAATGATCGGTCCCTTTGATCTTGGTAATTATGATCCATACCATAACCCAAAAGGAGGGATATTTAAATCTCTCGATATACATGGCATGGCCATAATTTTAATACATTAACACCATGTGAATCTTTTATATCTCCTCAATGTTGGCTAAGTCATCAATTATTCTCAATATTGAGCATTGTAGTCTTGTCACTATGCTAGTTCTTTCAACAGTGACCTTCATTCTAAACCTACCAAAGTATATATAGTTCTTATGGATTCATGAAATGAGGAATTAAAATACCTCTATGGGCTTACCAAAATAGGGTAGGTTGAATAGTTAGAAAAATCCCATAACATGTAGGTGTTTAAAGATTTAGAGGTCATACACTAGTTGGTTTTTGGTGTAGGTGGTATCCACCTAATAATCCATTTAGAGCTGAACCACATTCCCAGGTTTGTGGTGATTGTAATCAAATATGGTGTAAGTAGAGACCATGGAGGCCTATTTATCCATGTACAACACTAAATCTAGATATTTCAGTTGTTAAATAAATAGAGATGCGAGTGAGGTTGCTTGAGTTTTATACGCTAAATATGACTACACCTCTTTCATTTTTCAAACCATACTTTCCTTTCCTTCTTCCATGTACTATTCCTCTTCTCCTCCTAGGTGTTATGATTATTATTTTGAGGTATCTTCCCTAATTACAACCCAGTCTCCTCTACTTACCTCTTATTTTTCAAGTATTATTGGTAAGGTCTCAAGTCGCTTGGCCTTTTTCCTACGCTAAATTATCCTTTGAGGATCCTAAATGTTAAGGCATGGCCATTCAACATTTCTAAAGGAATACATGGTTTCATATTATTACTTTAGATTTTTGAGCTTAATCACCCTTTCATGTTAAACCTACAACCTACAACTTTTAAAACTAAAACTTTCCTCATGAACCAAACTTGGAATCTCTCTTCTTATTCTTAGTAGTGACCTACATGGTTTCTAATGATATGAAAAGTATTTGATTGTCTTGGCTCTGGTAGTCATGTGAACTTTAGCTCTGATAATTTCTCTAATCTTCGGCTCTATTAATTCAAAAATAAATTAAAGGTAAAGTATGAAATGGGTTTAACTTTCCTATTTATAGGATATAAGAGGGTTTTTCCCTCATTAATGCCTTTCCATTACCTATCACTTCATAGCATTTAATGTAGATATTTAACAGTTGTTGTATTTGTATTCTTGATTTTTACAATTAATTCATTAATAGTTTTTTTTCCCATCATGATGTTGGCATGTTTTTTCCATAACTATTATTTTTGCATTAATGAAACGTAACATCTTGCACCTTTCATTGAAGTGGATGAAAAAAATTTCCCACACTTTTTATGAGGTGGGAGACAACAATCTATTTTTTATTTTCTAACATATGGCAGGAAAATTATCCCTTCATGCAATAAATGATTCATGTGCCTTATGACTTGCACACCTTAGCACCTTGCATGCCCATAATAACTTATGCACCAATGTAACTCATGAACCTAAGTAACTTATGAACTTTTCATATTTGCCTTGTTAAACCTAACTTTTTACCACACCATAAAACCTATCATAGTCCTCCATAAAAAGAATAAAACCTTAGGAAACAAAATTAAATAAAGGGAAAATTGCGTGTAATAAAGGAAATGCTTTTATTGAAAGAAATAAATCCTAATCTAATGTCATAATCCTTATTGATTAAAAAACCATTGGCTATTCTAGAGTAAAATATGACCTAAGTCAGCTTCTATTATATTTCCCAAGAAGGAACTAACCATCCATCATTTGTAATTGAGATGCTCCCATAGGTCTAATTTTATTTCTTATAAAAGGGCCATCCCAGTGTATGCAAAGCTTTCTTGGGTGGTGCACAACCTAGATTCATACAACAAGAAATTCGTTCCTAGAATAAATGTTTTGTTCTTTATATGGTCATCATGGCATGCCTTCTGCTTAAATTTTTGTACATCTTGGATCCAATGAGTAAGGAATAATGCTTCATTGAGTTATAATAAAATGTATAGGAATGCTTTTAAATATGAGTCTTCATCTAGTTATCCTATTCATGTGATACATAGCAATGGTACCGAGAATTATACTAGTAGGATTGCTTCCTTACCATACACCATGTTGAATGTCGTGCTTTTATTTAGGAACTTGTAGGTTTTTTGGTAGGCCCATAGAACTATAGATACCCTACCATCCTAATCCATTCAATTAATGTTACAAATATTTTTCAAATTTTTACCTAGGATTTTATTGGAGGCTTAGGAATTTCTATTGGCTTGTGGATGATAAGGTGTTATTTTATGGTGCATGATCATGAAATCAGCCAGTAAGATGATATTTGTTTCATTAAAAAAGTGGTTTTCATGATCATTGGTTAAACTCAATGGGAATACAAATCTAGTTATGACATTATCCCATATGAAACTTAGAGTAATATGAGTAGTATAATCCTTTATTAGTGTGGCTTCAACCAACATGTAATATAGATAGTTTATTCAATGATGTACTATGAACCTATTCATCATCTTGTTGGAGTGATGGGACCAATAAAATCAATAACCCATTTTTCAAAGGGTTCCTAATAGGTATGGGTTGTATATATATATAACATCTCTCCAATTAGTTTTACCTATGCATTGACATGAGTCACATTGTTTAACATACCCTTTAGCATCTTGGAAGAGAGTTGACCACCATAATCTAGCTAGTAAAACCTTCCATGTAGTAGTATCTCTAGCATAGTATTGACCAACAATAACTTAATTAAATTTGTGAAGTACCTGAAGATGATCATGTTTCATTACATAAAATTGAAGAAATTCATCATGACCCATTTTGTAAAGATAACCTACTATAAGGTGAAAAGGTGTGGTGTAAACTATGGGTTGCTTCATAGCTTGTTAAGTGAGATAATCAGGCACATAACTAGTGATCAAGAACACCATAATGTCTTCCAATTTTTTAGGCACCCATGTAACATGGAAAAGTTATACATCAGGAAGATCATCCTCTATAGTGCATAGTATTTCACTATTCTCAATTTATGATAGGTTATCAAGTCCATAATTGGCTATTTCACATTTCATCATCACCAAAAATTGGAATTCCTAGAACAAAACAATTCAGTGATATATACATCCATGTAGTATGTGTTTATTGACAAGGTATTTCAAATCCTCATGATATATATATATATATATATATATATATATATATATATATATATATATATATATAAAGTGGCTAATAGGTACTATCTAAACTTATACAAAGTATTAACCATTAATAATGATTCACACTCCATAATGGTATAGTTTTTTTTCACTGGTGTGAGATCCATAATAACAAAGTAGATTGGGTGATCTAGGTGATCTTCACCTAGTTGTGCGAGAATCTCACCAACAGTCATACTAGATGCATCAACATGGACATTAAATCGCTTTATCAAATCAAGGAATTAGAGAATAAGATAAGTTACCAGATTATCCTTAAGTGTTTCAAAGGCCTCCTTACAAGAACAAGTCCATATAAAATGCTCATTCTAATTTAGAATTTCTTCCAAGGGCATGACAATCTTTGCATAACCATGCATGAACTTTTTATAATAACCCATTTGGCCCAAAAAGGCATAGACATCATACTAAGTGTTCATAACTATAAATGAAAGAATAATATATACCATTGTTGGGTTTACAAGGAGTGCGTGCTTACAAATAATGTGTCTTAGGATCACACCAAAAGGTGTCACAAATAGGCACTTCTTTAAATTTAATGATATTTGTAAGACCTAATAACACTCAAGCATATGTAAGAGGTTAGCACAATGGTCCTTGAGCAAACCATATATTGTCTAATTATCCAAACAAACTTAGAGGAACTTATGGTTTAAGTCCTAAAAGTCTTCAACTTTTATTCATGAAAACACTATTATGGCATACTTCAACCCATAGGGCATAACATTATAGGCAAATGATCCCCATTCTATGGTGAAGGTTATATTTGGATAGTTTTATTTAGCTACTTGGACCTAATGGTACCCCAATAATCCATTTATAAAGGAGTTAACTTTAAAACCAAAAAAACCTTCAAGGATTGCCTCTATAAATGGTGTTAGAAAGGGATCTATTACACAAGATGTATTGAGCACTCGGTAGTGCACATAGATATGGATGAGTCAATAATTTTTGATACTAATCACCATGGGATTGACCCATTAAGATTAATTAATGGTATTGATTACTTTGTCACATATAATACTATCAATATCCTCTTTAATGTACACCTTGATATTAGGATTCATCTTATATGGGCATTTTTTCACTAGTCGAGCATCATCAACTAGCTTGAAGTGTATCTTCCCTAAGGATGGTTGGACTGCCTTCATTTAAATATAGTTCCTTGGGAAGACATCTTGATATTCTTTTAGTGACTCATATATTTTTGTAATCTCTATGTTAGTCCAATAGTTTCCTATTGTAGCCAACTTTGATTCTTAGTATAAGCTAGTGTTGCACTAAACAGTCTTAATAAGCCCATGGTATGGGTTGTCCATACCAGCACTTCTGTCTTTAATATTTCTTATGCTAATTATTATAGGGATATATAAATGGCAGGATAATGGGTTGACTGGAGTGGATCCTGTTACTTCTTCCAATTTTAATACAATCTTTTTTTTTGCAAACAAATTTCTTCACGTCAGTTCAAATCAAAGATTGGTACAGATGTAGGTAGTTGGTATAATGATGGTTCATGGAATAAGTATAGGGCCCCAATCTTAAGGGTCTTGATGGATAATTACTAGGTGTTCTTCCATAGTATATGTGTCACTTAATTCTACTTTATGCATGGTTTAGAGGGTGAGGTATAGATCTATTCTTGGTGAAAAATAAGATAGTACCGACTTCACGTTCTCCTTTAACAAGTGCCAAAACCTAGTACACATGTGTCACTCCTCCTAAATGTAACAAGATCATTCCTAAGTGAATAGATATACATAAAATTCATGTACTAATAAATACTCTAATAAGTAGGAGTCGTTATTTCATCATATTTTTTCACAAGCTTTAAGGTGTGGCTTACCGCCTTGTATTCCACTATGGTTGACTACTTCCTTTACTTCATTATCATGATGAAATTTATGGTGTAAGGATGAGCATACCTAATCCCATTGGAGGAGTCATTCATAATGGGTTTGCCACCATCATGTATTTATACCATCAAAGAGATGAACCAAAGATTAAATATGATATTCATCAGTGTGGCTAAATTCATCAAGGTATTAGATGAAGTCTCAAACTTCCATCTACCCATACAACCTTGGAGCCTTACCAAGTCTTTCAAATTGTGTATCTATGATAGGTCCTCACATAAATTAGCTAGTGATAAGCTGAACAAACTTTTGTTGTTTATTAAACTTGCATGACACATTTTATTGACTATTGATGGTACTACATACTCTACTAGTGAGGTGGTAATGACCATGATCCCAATAATTACATGCATTTCTTGTAGTGTTATAGATGGACTGAGTATGTAACCATTAAATAACACCATATAGAGTGATATCTCTTTGATAATCATTCCTTTCAATAATATTATAGATATGGTTTATGTCTTCATCAACATATATAAGATATATGTAAGGGGGACCTTGTGCATGATCTAGTGATATTACAACATGTTGATCAATATTTTAAAAACTAATGTAGTGCTTATTAAAGATTAATTCTACACTATTATCATAACACCAAGATCTTACCAGTACAGATAGGCTATTATCAAATCAATCTCTAGAACCTAAAATTTTGCTTTGAATGGTACATTAACTATGTCAACCATTTCATTATTGAGGACCCAAAGAGGGTGTGAATAAGTCTTATTTGCTAGGAATAAGACATAACATGAAGGCTATAACACTATAATGGAAATTTTACACTAAGAGTCCTTGGTAAGGACATTGACTTTTGCACTGGTATTCACTAGAATGTCTCAGATTACCCATGTATCAATGGTAGTATTAATCAATGTTTCTTTATCTTTAGAGGGAGTAAAATTAGGAGTGTCTTGTCATCAAGCATGATTTAAACAGTGATCTTCATTTTGCCTAGTGATGTGAGGGTGAACCTCATTTTGTGTTTAGGCTTGAATCTTAAACCAATAAATGAGATGTGGGACAATATCCTCATCTAGCATATACTTTCATAGATATTAAAAGTCATCCCACACCATAGGTCAAGGTTCAGCTTCCCTTTGTTAAATATTATGTTGTGTTACATCCTTATCTGTCAAAAACTAAATATCTCCCTAAAGTTATCATATGAGTGACATTATATCTTAGAGGACATCCTTTTGCTTCTAAACATTATGATACTTTATAGCTTGTGGTTCTTCCCATTGTACTTTATGAATATGATTAGCTATCAAATACGTCTATCTCCCACTATGAGTGGTAATATGTACTTGTTAAACTATAGGGATGGTTGAGTATGAATACTAATATGGTTCATCAATTTGAATCATACTAGTTACCTTTTCATTTCACTCCTTATTAATTGCTACATATAAGTCAAGACACTCTTCTAATTGATGATTCTTTTTATAGAAAAAACATATCAGGCAATCTGAGTAGTCCCTTTGATAGTGGTCTGGAGACCCACATTTATAATAGGTCTTGGGTGGAAAATTACCACTTGCTCATCTTCACCCTCTTCTTCATGCATGGTATTCACCATTGTCTTGAGTATTTGCTATTGAGGTTCAGTGTGTGTCAGGAACTAGAGCTTCATGGATGTCATTGATCAAATTATAGTCATTAGTTTCATAAGTGTAGGTGTCATAGATCTTGAAATCATTAAACAGCTTAATGTGCATATCTTGTTGCAAAAGAGGATAAGACTGGACATCATGTTACTCATGATATATTTCACATGTTTATTTAAGTACCACACAAATGTTCCTACACTAATAATTAATCTATGTATGCCCTATAGATTCATAGTTAGTACACGAAACACCATTAAATGTTTCATGTGTATTATTGGTCATCAACTTCTCAGGTTGTGATGTTATGTTTTTTATCTATGCTACCATAAAAGGAATAATCCTGATGTCAATGCTTCTAACTACCTCAACATAAAGTGCACCTTTTAAAGCCTCACATGGTCTAGTGATCATTTTTTGAGACAAGGATCATTAAAAGGGTCATAATAATATGGCTACAAACCATTTTGCATGTTTAGCAATGTTAATTTCAAATCAAAATTTAGATAGAAATATTTTGAACCTTACATCATATTTGTTCACACTTATGAAAAGTCATTTATATATGTCTTTCAACACTTATGTGATCTATTGTTAAAATCTAGGAATGATAGATTCCTATAATAAGGTTGTTTTGAGCTAATAAAATCTAACCACCACTTTCTCAAGGGTAAAATTCTAGTACCAATTTTGTACACTCTTTAAAATCATAGTCACAAACTATGTATCCTTCCATTCAGAAGAGGTGATGCCTCACACCATCTAGTTAGTGGAGGTGCTTGAATGGGGGGTTATTGAGAATCTCCAACCCTTATCCCTTGAGGAGGATGCCCACTTCCTCGTATGTCTCCTATAGTAGTGCTCATGGTGTGGCGCATGGTAACTAGTTGGTTAACCATCTTGGGGCATATATTTTGTCCATGTAATCTTGGTCTACCAGGCATGCCAAGTTATGCCATAAAATTATCTTGAATAAAGAAAGAGAGTGTTAAATCTAAATGAGTGCTAAAAGGCTCCATTTTAGTATCCCTTACCATTTTAGCTTTTGACTCCAAATTTTTTGTATCTCAATTTAGAACATGTACATCTAATTCCAAGGCATTAGTGGACACTATGGTGGGGGATCCTAGTTGGTTCAGAATTAGTTAATTAATTATTTTCATCTCACTTATTTCTCCTTCATAGGATAGAAGTGGCATAGAATGTGGCTAAAAAGTGATGGGGTCCTCTTGTGTTTTCACTTCCCTATACATCTTAAAACACTCATTATGTTCTTTCAGTCTCTTCCCATATTTCTAACTCCCATAATCCTTTATGGAGCTTATTCACACTTTCATTTATGTAATACACGTTGAATAGCTATGATTTTGAACCCATAATCTTCTACCAAACCTTATTATCTCCTTTTAAATTTGAATCTCATGCATAAGAGGATTTATCTCTGCATTGGTATAATTTACATTATAATATCAATAAATAACTTATTAATTTCAAAAGTAAGAATCTTAAGATAGTGACCACATGGTTCTCGAAGGAATTGGAACTTAGATTATTTAGGGCATGAATATGAGGTTACGACATAATATAGAATGTAGCTATTTAAAACTCGTTTCCACCAAAAGTTAAGTACTCACATCCAATGTGATCCAAGTCATGCTAAATTTATTTATTGTTCCATCATCCAAGACTAACTCCTTCAAAGATTCTTTGATTGTATTTGAGTATATGCTATCATCCAAGCATGTAAGTGAACTAAGACCTCTTAAAAGAAGGTTTCATATAATGGATTATATATATTCTACTCTACCTACTACCATATGGAGATTCTTAGCTTGAGATAAAGAACTAAAAAATTATCTTCAACTCTAGTAACCCATTCTTCTATATTTTCTAGCATAATATGATCAAACATTTTTCATGATTGTGCTTCAAGTGCTTCGAGTATTAGTAATGAAACCAAAATTTTGGGTTCTTTTAGTTAATTCCATCTTAGGCATTGTAGTTTAGCCCAAAGATCTAGTGTATTGGCCCTTTCACATAAGACTTGGGTCTTGCATGATCACCTAAAGTGGATATAAATGGACCAATTCTGATAGGTTTTGTTGTGTAAATTGGATAATATTTTCATATTCTTCTCTTTATATCAATAAAATTAAAATTATATAAAAGCATAAAAATACTACAGTAACCCTATGAGTTCGTGGTTTTATTAATATTATAAAATAGATTATAATCATTTTTTGTTAGTGTTAAGTTCCTAAAAAATAAATTAAGATAAGGTATCTATCACATAAAATTCAACACTTAATTCATACCATCATTCATAGTAACACAAATTGATACAACCTACAATGTCATATATTAATCTTAAAGTAAAATTTTCATCATAGTATCATTCAAGAATTCATCCATTCTTCAATCCATTCATTTTTCCCCAAAATTATTTACAACAAGGGTATTTATACTTATTTTTCCCTGACCAAGTGTTTACAATCATTAATGGCATGAATAGTTGGCCAACAAAATCTCAACAAAGTTAGAGTCATGGTGATTATAAACTAGTTTTACCTAAAGATATGGTCCTCTGCACCCCATATATCCTCTCTCTATGTTATATCTTTATTTATATTCATTCCTCTTCTTATGGGTTGGTGAAAATTTTCATATTAATAAGGTTGGACTGACATGTTTGAACCATTCCTCTAATTGTTCCCACTTCCCATATACTCTCCTAGACTTCTACTTTTGATTTAAGTCTTATATCCTTAGGTTCCTCATGAATCATTATCTTGTCATTTGGTTCTCTTTTGTTGGTTATTTTATTATATTGACCTCTTTTACCCATTCGGTTTCATTCCATGGTGCTTTTATGCCTATCAGTTTCACACCATGATCCCTCTACACCATGGTTCTTCTTGGTCATGGTCCTTCTACATCATGGTCCTCCCACACCATGGTTATCATGTGTCATGCTAATTTTACACCAAAATGGGATAGCACTTAGTCAAAATAATGGCACCAATAATACAATTTAAAGGTCAATCATTTAGAGGAAGGAATAATATCTCAAGGTCACAATACACTATTGAAAGTATTTTAGACAACTAAGATGTATTGCCCTATTGTTCTCTATTATAAAATCAATCATATGTGTAATCATATTACATGTCTAAAGCATTCATGATCATTCCATTATAAATATTTATCATATTACAATCTAAATCACTAGATGCAGTCACATATAGCCTATTTCACAATTATTCACACATAAACCTACACAAAGGGGATAACTACATCAGTTTGAAGCTTTATTTATCCTATATGGATATTTAGGTAAAAAAAATTTATATAGGATTCTTTAAAGTCATATAAACTTTATTTGAGACCACTAACCTTTATGGTTTAATATCTCATGCCATAATTTAAAGATGTAGAGTTTTGAGCTAAATACTGATATTTAGAACTTATATATGGGATATAATGAAATAATCTACGATGCAATAATGAACCTTAATAGGTGTATGTTGTTATTATATAAAATGACATGTATTTTGTGTCTAATACAAATGTCAAAACTAGGAAAAAAATTTTAACATTATTACCCAGATCTAAACAATAATGTTTGGGTTGATAAAGAGCTAATGTTTAGAAATTGAAAAATCAAAGTGGAACATTAATTTGTATACTAACACACCTATACCTTTCATACATTTTTTTTCACTAATGAATAAGATACGTGTTATTTCTCATCCACATTACTACTTTAAAAATATTGTTTTCAAATGTACTTTTGTATATTAACATATTTTCAAATTCAATATCTTTATTATATTCTTTTGAATCTAAATTATTTAATTTTCTTTCTTGAGAATAACTTATTTGAAGTTGATTATGCTATTTACCCACTGCAATTTTGAAAAGGGCTAAATAATTAAATAAAATTTGTAACATCCCCACTGGGATCCACTTACAAATATGTAATTTTTATATATAAACAATGTATTATTTTATTAGACTTCACCAGGAGAATCTAGTTAGTGATCTAGATAAAAAATTATAAATAAGACAACTATAAAATAATCATTTGACATCTATCCATCACTTATCAATATCATCATGTGAAACACATCATAAATGAATATATAAATTAATTATAGATATCTAGCCATGATTGGTACAAATATACGACCACTATTGTCAATGTAGAATAACTTAATAATTATAACTTATCAGATATAATGTCTCAATAATAATAAATATAATAAAAAATATAAGATACAAGGCTCCATGGAGTAAGAGTTATTGAACTCCAATATCTATGATAATCTCATGTGTTGTCTCCAATGAAGTATTGTTAGGGAAAGAGAGAGCATCATCTAACTATTTTTCCACACCAAAAATGAACCATCAATCAACCACATAATCCCCCACCCTCCCTTCATGGATGAGTGGATGATGATGGTGTGGGAATATAAAGAGACAAGATAGTACCCATTTGTTATATGATTTCTAAGAACATGTAGTATACCATAAATAAATATATTCTAGTATAATACAACACAAACATGTAAAACATATGTACAAAATAACAATGTTTAACAAAACATTACTTTGGACAAAGATTTCAATAGTTATTTATATGTCTGATTAGTTAAATTCATACACACCACATGATCGGATTACCGTCATATGGCATTAGTGATACATGTAAACTATTGAAGTCTATATCACTACTTACTCAGTGCCATCAATATGAGATTTGGTTCACAAATACATAGCCGATAAATTCATATATTATAATTTCTACTAGCACTGATAAAACATGTTAAACATAGGAATAATCAAATTGCATATATTTAGTCCATAAAATGCATGAGTGTATTAACACTATATTATTTCTCACATTAATAATAATAATAATAATAATAATAATAATAATAATAATAATAATAATAATAATAATAATACAATTCATACCTTCTAAGAATATTACACATTGGACTATATATTTATAATTTTAATAAGTAGTTAAAAACATATTACATTATATGACAAGCAATCATAGTCTAGCATTTTTGTATACACTCTACTTAATTTCGACATCCAATCATAATATTTTCATAGCATAAAATAACTCGTAAACCATGTTATACCTCGTGTGAACATAATATTTCCTTTATGTAACTTCTTACATTTCTAGGAGACTATATTCATATGATTCAAGTTTCCTATACCTCTAAATATTTATGATTTATTTTAACCATCCATTTAGCTATAGATATGGACATATGACTCACAACACCTATATATGTTATATTTTTATATAAATAATTAAGTCCATATATAGATATGTTTTCTAAATATGAGTACTTGTACATTACAATATATACTATATATGTTTATTTGTATTTCTTAATCAGAAATTTCCTATGATTTCAACAATCATTATAAATTTCGTCTTCAAAAAATATATTGACAATATTTTTAAAATAAGAGATTCAAAAATGTAATTATCTTTTATGATTTTTGTCCCTAACTAAATATATTTTCATTCTAATATATTCAAAGAATATATAACTCCATACACAAGTTCTCAAGACAACATAATATTTCATATTACTGTTCACATATAAGTATTTGATAATATACAAATTAATCTTATATGATACACAAAAGTCTCATCAAATATACCAATGTATAAATCACTATGTCCATTATAATATACAAATGTATTCCTCATAATATATTGAAATAATCATAAGATATAAAAGCTTGATTTTGTTTAGATCAAAATACTTAATCAAGTATAGTTTAGCCATGTATTAATTCATTAATGAATTGGATCCATATTATATTTAATTAAGTGATTATTAATGATTAAATTAATATAATCAAGTAGACATATTATATATTAATTTTTGAATAATTAAAATCTAGATAATCCCTACTATATATTTAGATAATAATAATAATAATATACAACAATAATCCTATATGCATCTGTAATCCTCATAACTATAGCATATAAAATATTAATCACCACATATATCTAGTGATGAGGAACTAGTTATAATATATTCTCTATTATAGGGTGATTTTAATAAGGATCTTACTCATCATATCCATTATTGGTTATCATTCACTCTGTTAGTGAGGAATGCTTATATGGATAACTTGATAATTATTCTTATATATAATCAATATAATTTGACTTAAAAATACTCAATATCATAGAATTTGGTCACATGTAACTGACACATTGAACTGGCATCTACTACTATGTAGTTGACTAGGTGGTCATTTACTAAGTTATTATTATAGTTAACTTAAATTTCACTAATTGACTTATTATTAATATTGATAACTTAATACATGATATCTAGTTGATAATATTGAAATCACCATGTATAATATTTTATAGATATTAAGTATAATTTACAATATTCAACCAATAACATTATAATTATTTCCTTTAATCTCTCCATGTATTTTCCAAATCGCCATGCTACCAATTTTTCCTAAAACACTTTATTATAGGTCACTGTATATATGTGTGTGTGTGTGTGTGTGTGTGTGTACACACACACACACACATATATACATATATATACATATATACATATATATATATATATATATATATATATATATATATATATATATATATATATATATATATATATATATATATATATATATATATATATATATATATGTATATATATATATATATATATATATATATATGTATATATATATATATATATATATGTATATATATATATATATATGTATATATATATATATGTATATATATATATATATATGTATATATATATATATATATGTATATATATATGTATATGTATGTGTGTATATATGTGTGTGTGTGTGTGTGTGTGTGTGTGTGTGTGTGTGTGTGTGTCTATATATATATCAGATTGGCCACACTCATATAATAATACATAGGTATAGAACCCAATACACCAATACTATAGATACTATATTACATACTATAGATTCTAAATATATGTTATTTCGATATAATCACATATATGTGTATAGGTGCAGATTTATAGTTTACCTAGATCATGTAGTGTTTAAATCAATATAAGCTATTAAATCAAGCTATACATACCATATACCATTGATTAGTTCCATATCAATGCATATATCATTGGATTTATATTAGTACCATATCGAGTACTCACACAACATAACTAAGCTTTGGCCATATCATATCATGGATAATTATATTTATAAAATTATATCTAATAATTATTTAAAAAATCATATCACCATATTCATTATCAAAATTTGACATATACAATTCGCTACATAAATAGGATGTTCGCTATGTTGAATACAATAAAATTTGCTTCTGATTTATACCTTTTGAATAATGATGCCTATAGATGAAACTTGTGCAGACTACTTTATGCATATTTATCTAATTTGATATGTTCTATATATATTGTTGGTATTAAATATAACATGCATATCTTAAAATGATACCACATAATATTAACTTTAAATCCTATAGTTGTACATAAGATAACTGTAAATATAGTTAATAGTAACATTTTTTATTTTTCTATTAATAGTATAAGCTATATCTATAATATATAAGTTATAAATCATATCTTATTTATGACTACTACTATACTCGCTTAGTATAAAACAATTTAATTGATATTAACTTATGTAAATAATATATTGTTACTATCTATTAGGTCCATGAAAGAGAGAAAATAGAAAATGAAATTAAATTGAAAAACAAATATTTGATAAAATATTAAAATTACTATGCCCTTTGTTCCAGCCTCCCATTTAAAACATTCATTTATCACCAAACAATGGCATGATCATTTTTTATTGTACTTATGTATTTTCAAGCAAATTCCTTGGTTTGATCCTCTACAATTTTAGATCATACTGTTGTAGAACTCCTCTCATTCCCAAGATCTGATTCAACTATTAGGTCCATAAAAGAGATAAAATAGTAAGGAAAATTACATTAAAAAACAAATATTTGACAAAATATTAAAATATTATTTTGGATATTTTTTTAATTACAATGAAGGTGAAAAGCTTTATAAGCATTTCATGTGAGGTGGTTACAGAACCAACATTCTGGTGAACCAAATATATCACTAACAAAATATAATAAACTAAAATTAAATTATAACAAAGTAAAATACTTAGTGTTAACTATACTAACTTTGGATAACAAAATTCCTAACACTATCTTAAATATAGACTACAATTATGCATGATTATAATTAATATCATAGTATTAAATTATGGATGATATTAATTTTATAAAATAAGTTACTGTATAATTTAAGGTGTCAATAGTAATAGTAATAGTATTACAAGTAACAATAATAGTAACATTTATAAAAAAAATTAATCCAATTAGTCGAGAGTTAAAACCTTCAAATAAATAATCATAAAAACTTTGACATAATAAAATTTGATCCTTAATTTCATTAAACCTTACCTTATATTCGATTTTAGGTGGTATCTAATATAGAATCTAAATACATCTTCAAGCAAGAAGCCTATGAAGATTCAAAAGTACACCGAAGATAACAATACCCTTCTATGTTACACTCTCATTTCTTTAAAATCATTCCCTTCCTCCTACAATGTCCTTGTCTTTTCCATTCATTCTATCCTATTTGATCTTCTTATTCTATGCCATGTCTTTTTCTTTTTTTTAAACATGCTCTCTTATTTATTTTCTTTTTCTTTTTTCTATTTTCAACATAAATTCCTTAGACACTTCTTTAAATTATATTTCATTTAATTTTTTGATTATAATGAAATATAATTAATTTATTAATTATTATTTTTTTACTATAATAATGATGTTTTCTCTATTTAAATATCTTTTCCTAATTCTAATGTTATGATTCCACATTTTTATAATCTATTCTATTGTTATGATATTGATATTATTGTTGTTAAATTGAATTATTGACTATTGTTTTAGTTGGATTATATGTGGTATTGGTTACAATGGTGTTGGGATACATGCTTAATTATATACATAATTATTCCATGGAATTATTACTACAGTTGATGATATTATTAATCTGTATTTATTTATCAAATTTTTATATGGTGTGATTGATGTCCTTTTTGGTTTTTGTAGGTTTAATCTTTGATCTATGTAGATGTTAGAGGCTGTACTCTCAGAACTAGATGAATTTTGAGTAAGTTAGACATGTCTAATATATATACTTGTTTGATTTTGCTTTTTATCCTTTGAATATCTTGATTGGTAATTATGATTTTTAAATTTGGTCATTGTACTTATTGATTATTATTTTACTCTAACATGTCACTTTTTATATACACTATTTAATTTCATTATTTACTGTTAATTATCATTAAGATTATTACAGCTATAGTCTTTATTTCTTCTTGTGATCAACTCCATAATATCATCCCACACAAGCTTATATTCATATCTACAAACCATTTTAGACCCTATATACCTATGCAGACACATTATCTAAGACTTACTTTGACCTAACATTAACACCCCTACAAACATTTGACATTCAACCACCTTGGATTAATCCTTTGACCGTATAACACCTTAGACTAAGGATTTGGCATATTATTTATTTGATTCATTATTTTGGAGGTATCAACTTAGTGTTACATGGTTTATTTAAAAGTTTAAGTCTTTTATTTAAATTGACTTACGTGGATTATGGTCATGTTAAATGTCATTTAATATGGTGGGTGATATAGATAGTGGAGGTTGTAATGTTAATACCTAACCTACGTTCCAATTTTTTGGAAATTAGCTTAGTAGCCAAATTATCTAGATGGGTCATTAATGATAAAGTTGGTAGGGGATTCATCTTGGGATATGGAGGAGGGTTTATCTCTCCTCTTATTTAATATATATTTAAATGCATATGGGAAAGTGGATAGAAGGAATGGGAGTTAGGATGATAGATAGAGGGACTTTTAAAGATGGAAGAAAAGAGTAGAGAAGAGTGGAAAGTTTAGATAGTTCTAACAGTAGCTTCTTGCAAAGAATACAAAGGTTTTGTTCTATATTGACTTTTTGGAGTTCTCTATAATATGGAGTAAGTTTTGTTTTACTAGTTATTTATTTTATATTTAACTTGGAAATAAAATCAAGAGGCTACTTATGTATTTGAAATTCTTAAGACTTATAGATGCATATGTAGAGCCCTACAAAATCAATATATTGATATGTATATATATAAAAATTATTTATAAACCTGAAAATGGATATATACATAGGAATAGGTAGTTTTTATGGTCATATAAATTTTTTCTTGTTACATTATCTCTGTATGCATAAAAATGTCCTTGTGATTAACACCCATTGGGTTTATCCATTATAAGACCAAAAGGCATTCATGTTTCGTTAGCCTACTAAAATCATGTATCATTTTATTGTTGCATGTTTCATTTTGTGTAAAATTATGTTATTGCGATATTATGATTAAAACAAAACCCTGTAATTATTTGTCTCTACTTGAAAAGATGGAAATAGATCTTGTTTGAGTGTCTAGGTTTTGAAATATGTGTTTTTCTTTGCGCTATGTTTTGGGTATGATTGTGCTGAACCCTTGGTGGTTGGTTGGGTATTGACTAAGTTATATTTTACTATGCTTTTCATTCTTATCACTTTCTTTAACATAATCTTGTGAAATGGGGAAATATTATTATCACACAAGATTTTTATACAATATCTTTCCTTTTTTCAATTCATTGGTATATGAAGCTATTAGTATATTGAAGGGTTTGTGGTCATTTTAAATATCTATGTTTCTATCATGAATTACGTTCTTACTTGTATCTTTTATTTAGGGTTTCTTAATGATCCCTTGAATTCATGGTATATGTAATATTGACTGGGATATTGTAATAACATTAAATGAGGATTGTTTTTATCAATTACATCAATATGTAGTATTACCTATAATTACATTTGTATTTTATATTGTGCCATAATGGAATCAATTATGTTGACTGTGTTATGCCATGTATTTTTCTCTTGGACTATGTTTCTTTTTGGATGATTGGTAGAACTATCGGTGACTGGGTTATATTTTGTATTCCATCTATGTTTATGTTGTAACTATAAAAGCTATTGGGACACTTTTTGATCACTACCTTTTTATAATTGATTACTGTTTTTGATTTTATGGATTAAGTTATATTTTGACTTAGATTTAATAGTAGTGAATGTGTTATTCAACTCATGTCAAAGATGGGATGTACGTGTTATTATGTTTCATTGATAATGGTTTTTTTATTTAGTTGGGTTATGATTATATTATTTTTGTTTTATGGTTATATCATTTTTGTTTAGATAACCTATGTTGCTATTTTACACCAAAGTTATGGTGTGTGTGTGTGTGTGTGTGTGTGTGTGTGTGTGTGTGTGTGTGTGAATGCATGTGTATATATATGTATATATAATATAGCATAAACTTACATTTGAGTTGGTGACTATGTTAAACTGTTATGACCATTGGATCTTATGATGGTGTTGGTATATTATTTATGAGGTATTTTTTATTTACTTTATTACATTGTGAATATCTATGGCATGAGTCGATTAAATTTTGGAAATAGAATGAAATATGTACAATAGTTTGATCTTACTACTCTTGAAGGCATGTTTAATTGATTTTCTATTACGAATGAGACTTTGGATTTTCCTGTATTGAATGGAATGAATATACTTAAGAGGATATTAAATAAGTCTTAAAAGTTTAATTATTCCCAATTAATAATTGGTTTTATGTTGATCTTATATTAGGTTTTATATTATTATTTTTAATTAAATAATTTATGTTTTTGATTGTTTTTTGTGGTTACTTGATGCGATGTGTTGATTATCAATCATACACTATACCTAAATAAATAAATATGTATATATTGGTGGTTTAGATAGTTAAGGCTAGGCCTAACTTAGATGGTGATTCAAGAAGGTTAATTCAAATAATATATAATAGATGAAATTTAATTCATTTTATATTATTTATCAATTAGGATTAACCTTATTTAATTTCAATCTATACAATAGCAAGATTAATTATTATTATATCTCCTCAAAATGATATAAGATTTGTTTTGTGTATCATTTATTTTGAGGTGTCTCTTTTGGTTGAAAATCTTATTGCTCATAATTCACTTCATGTTACCAATTATTGTAACCACCATCCTATTGATAGTTCGGGTGGTGAGGGCCACTAATGGTTGGGCTCATAGGGCTAGTTAGATGGGTTTATCATGATCAGTTCATCTATATTTGATTCTATGTTTTGATGACTTATAACATACATAATGAAATATGGTAACAATTTTATTTGCTAATTTAATTAATTATTTGATATAACTTTATAGAAATGACATTAGGTTAGATAAAATTAAATTACATAGCATAGTTGTTAGTATTGATATTGAATGCAAACCTTGTGATTGATCATGTTAACTATTAACTTGTGTTATGAATGGCCTATTGAATTAGAATAGAAGTTGAATATTATATGAGGTAAATTGGTTTTTGGTTAAATGTGATATACTTCAGTTATGTTGAATTATTAGTTATTGGTTTTAACATTCTATTGGTTTTGATATTCATTTTATATTAATCGTGGCCACAAATTAATTAATTTATGAATGTTATCTTGTGACTGAATAAGATGTTTATATTAAGTTCATAATTATGTAAATCAGTTTGAATTAGATTGATATTGATTAGAGTATATAGTCAAGTAAATATAAGATATGTTGTTGATTTATCACGACTAATTTAAATAGTTAACTTTGGTTTATAAACTTGTATATGTGATAAATATGATTACATAGATGGATATGGATCTTTTAGTCATTTTCAAAAATGTATAAAATTTTTCTAACTGGTTCATGGGGAAAAACAAACCAAATCCTTCCTTCTAAACATGAATTTTATACATACTTAGTTGCATGGAAGGTATGTAATCTACATTTTTTAATCTAAAAACTATTAAATTTATTTTTTAAGACATGTATGTCTCATATATGTAATATAAAACTTAATACATTCACTCTTTCATTATGTAATAAATGAAGTAAGGATTAAATAGTTCTCATGATTTAATCATACACATGTATAATTTATATACATAGAATAATCATATGATTAACTTAAAGAAATTGAAGAAAATTATGGCAGTGTCATTATTAGATATCAATGGAAGAATATAATAAGGTTATATGTAACTTTTATTCCATTTGATGAGACATTGTTAAATAGCTAATATCTACATACGTGTTCATTTCTTTCATGTTAGGTTGTATGTGTTTCATTTTCCTTTTCGATAGCCTATCTTACTTGCCTCAATGTTCTGGTTACCTAATAGAGAAAACTATAAGAGCTATTAAAGTGGAACATTTTATTTGGGTTCCACTCAACTTGAAACTTGAAATAATTACATATTATTTGATTGTGTTGCATTCTATCTATTAATCAATTTTATTGTATTGAACACTTGCTTCCCTCTTTTACTCTATCAAAATTATGAGTTTAATTTTGTAAGCAATGGTTTATTTATCATACATTTAATTCTATGATAATGGAATATTAGATGTAAAAAATGAATAATTTCTTAATTATTTATTTGAATTGGATTTGATATTGAATAGTTACATGATTTTACTTCTCTTAAAATAAGCATATAATTAAGGTTTAATTGATTACACATCTTAGACTCTTTTATTTATAATATCACATTGGTTATGCCATTTTAAATAGCTATGGCATACCATTTATTCATTATTTATAGTATAAAAATGTTTATCATAACCATATCATGAATCATTATTCTAGGTAATGACATTGATGTTAGTAATAAAATGATGTATTAATTATTTATACAAAGTAGTGTTGTGACCTCAAAGATCATAAGGAATTCATGACCTCACTTGGTAGAACTATGGAACCTTATATTTTAAAATTTATTTTCTCTTTATATAATAATATATTTTACTACATGAATGATTATAAATATGCATTTGTTTGGATTGATTTCTTATTTTTTATTATCTTTACTTAACTAACATATGTTTGAACCTATGGCTGGTAACATACATTTTAACATAAATTTATGATTAAATTGAATGATAACTTATGATAATAGAGTTATCCTTCCTAATTAAATAAATCCTTTAACTTAACCATCTTCAAGTAGGATTAAAAGGCAATGATGATATTAGGGTATTAACCTAGGGTTAAGGACCTAAAAATGGTCATATGTGAAAGTACAAGTGCCACATATGGTGCTTAAGTCTTATACGTGTATACATACATTGATAAATAATGAACCTCATAAAACATATAATACCATAACATGCTTCCCCATAGCACCTTTTTTATGTGTTTACCTCTAGCTAATTACCTTAGTTCATCTACATTGATTCTAGTTGTGTGTATGTAAGAGCATTGAATGTTTATCACTTGATTTAGCATGTGAGTTAAGTGGGTATAACATGCATCCAAAATTTACTTTGATATACATTTTCAAATATTTTTTAAGGTTGTTTCATCTTGTATCAGAGCAATTTTATAATCTAAGGAATTTTAAGAATGAGGTCTCTTCTTATAATTTTATAATCTACGAAGTGATCAATTGTAATTATTAGGATGGTTAAAATGTGATAAAGTAGAGTTAACATCTACAAGAATCATTTTAATGTCAACCTAGATAGGGGTATGGTTATATGATGAAGAAGGGGCCATCATGGCCACATCCATATTCTTAACAAGGAGATGCTATCCACAAATAGTGATGACAGTAATATAGAGGTACCTAATGTTGAAGTAGTGGGTGGGAATCCAACCAAAAAGTATGAGGAGATCCTAAATAGAATCTTGATAAACATTAATACCTTGAATGTAAATATTGATAACTAAGGTTAAAGATTGAACTCCCTTGAAGGGATATCCCAAGAGGAAGTACCTATATTTGAAATAGGGAAACTTGAAAGATCTTCAATTCAAGAACTACCTTTGACGACTATTGACCCAATCATCAAAGAAATAAAAAAGTTTCCACTACCTACCTTTTTAGGTAAGGAATCAAGTGATGTGATTGATGATTGGTTTATACACTTGAATAATTACATCAAATTGTATAATATGCCATGAAATGTGAAAGATAGAGTGGTATTTTATCAACTAGAAGCAACTACAACTTTATGGTGGTATTATATTTGTGTTTTTGAAAGATACCAGCCTTTAAACATATCTTGGTCTATTTTTTAGAATTAGTTTAAGAAAAGTTACATGATAATAAATTATAAGGAGAAAAAATTCACTTGTTTTTACCTTTTAATGTAATAAAACATGTTTGTTGTTGAGTATGAGAATAATTTTATAAATTTTTAGCATCATGTGAGTTATATGCATGACTAATAAACCAAGATTACTAATTTCAAACTTGCTCTTAAGGAAATACTAATGTATGACATTAACATGATGAATCTAAGAACTTTGTGTGTAGCAATTGAATCAACCTATAGGTTTGAGGAAAAAAAAGTCTCACCAAAAGGCAAGATAAGAGTTTAAGTCAAGTAGCCAATAACATAAAGTAAAAAACCTTTCTCCTGTAAACAAGAACTCTCATAAATCAGACCATAACTATAGATTTTTAGGAGATACTAAAATATTCAACAAGATTTTTAATCAAAATATGAATTTCATGTCCCATGTATCTTCTAAATCTTGTTCTTAAAATAAGGAATAACATCAAAGCAACCAATGTGGACCTATCATGGGTGTTAATACTATTCCAGTGGCATGTTTTGGACCAATTTATTATTAAGAATGTGGAAAAAACCACTATAAGAAGGACTATCCTAAACTGAAATCAAGCTTAGTAATGAATCAAATGGTATAAATTATTATTGAATAACATAATACTTACTCTCAAGCTACTCCAAATAAAGCACAAGGTACAATTAGTGATTTTCCCTTGACTATCTTGATTTATTTACGTGTAATAGATTGCCTTATTTTTCATTTTGCTACTAAGAGATGTAATATTAATCCATTCATGATAAGATAAGGTTAGAATGTTGAGTTTGGTACCAAAAAAAAAGTGTGTTTCTTTAATGCTTGGAATAAGAAGAATTATATCTTGGTATATCTTATACTAATTTGAATCTTTTTCTCATAACTTAAGGGTATTATAATCTCATCCTTGGGATGGATTGGTTGCATGAACACCAATCCACGCTTAATTTTGTGGGGAAAATAGTGCAATGCCATAATGACCTTAGTAAAATTATGGAATTTAAAGGCATGAAAGGGCCCACAAGATGAAAACCAATTTCAACCTTACAACTAAAAAGGGATTTTAGGAAAGTCTATGAGATTTATGTAGTCTAACTATAACAAATACCCAATGAAAAAGAGTTTGTACATTAATATTTTCTTATTTTAAATAATTTTATCTATGCCTTTCCTGAGAAGATACTTGGTTTACTATGCAAGTGAGAATTTGATTTTTTTATTGATATGATACCCAAACATGCCCCTACTTCTAAAGCACCTTACTCCATGAATGTGGATGATCTAAAAAAATTAAAGATAGTCAAAAAATCTAATCAAGTGTGTCTCCTTAGGTTTATCTAATGTCTTTGTGAAGAATAAGGATGGTACATTGAGTCTTAGCTTTGACTACTACATGTTAAATAAGATAACAATAAAAGTCGTTATCCTTTGCCTAGGATTGATGAATTGTTTAACCAAATGAAGGGTGTTGTAGTTTTCTCTAAGATTTCTTGATATTAGGCTGCCATCAACTAAGAATCAAAGAAGATGACATTCATAAAAATACTTTTAGAACTTGATATGGACACTACAAGTTCATGGTTCTACCCTTCAACTTAAGGAATACACCTAGAGATTTTATGAATATTATGAACATCATATTTAGAGACATTTTGGATAAGTTTGTTGGGTTTTTTTGATGAGATTATTATTTATTCTAAAAACTAGGCTTAGCATGATCAAAACCTTTGTTTAGTCTAATAAATAGTAGGACAACATAAGTTGTATGGGAAGCTCTTCAAATATGCATTATATGCATCTAAAATTCTTTACTTAAGACATATAATTTTTTCAAAGAGGGCATTGATGTAGACCCTGTGAAGATTAAATCTATTCAAGATTAGCCTCTTGCTACCAATGTGCATGAAGTATGAAACATCATGGGTTTCACTAGTTATTACCAATATTTTATTCAAAACTTTTTTAGTGTGGCCTATTCCATCACTTCCTTGTAGTGCAAGGATAAGTATTTTATGTGGACCCCTCAGTGTGAGGAAGAATTTAACAAGATGAAAGGGATACTTATAACATCATCTATTATTATCATATAGATCACAAATGGTAATTTAGAAGTTTGGGCTGATGCTTCTATATAATCTTATGGAGGCATCTGAACCTAAGATGGTAAAGTTGTGGCTTATGAGTTAGAAATTAAAGTATCATAAAAATAACTAGCATATACATGACATGGATCTTATGTCCATTATTCATGCAGTTAAACAATGAAATCATTTCATACTAAGGACTTTAAATGATTAATTTGATCACCATTATCTTGAGTATTTATTTTCTCAAGAAGATTTAAATGCATGCTAGTGTAGGTGGCTAGATTTTTTGAGCAATTTTGACATAAGAATATCATATTTCAAAAGAAAGGATAATCATGTGGCTAATACACTAAATAGACACACATAACCTATTACCTTGTTAGTGTTACAATAAAATTTTAGAAGTGTTATTTTAGAACAAATTTTTGATGTATTATTTTTTATGTAAGAGCAATTTTGGCTAACTAGACTATAATAAACAGATATGATAATTTTTATATTACAAAATATAGTCTTATAAAGCATAAAAGAATAATTTATGTACCAAATTGTGGATTGAGAAATTTTGTGCTTGAAAAATTACATACAACACCTTATTATGTTCATCGATTAGATATGAAGATGATGCATTAGATAAAAAAATCTCTATTTTTGGCCTGATATGAAAATGATGTCATTAAATTTTTAAATAAATGATTTGAATGCTAGTGGGTAAATGTTGATCATTTTCATTCAAGACGGTTTTTGTACCCTCATGATATTCCAAGAAATAAGTAGGTTTTAGTCTCATTTTATTTTATTATAGGGATTCCAAAATCATGTAGTATGCATGATATAATCCTTATGGTGATTGATAAAGATACTAAAGTTGGCCACTTTATTACTAGAAACATAATAGATAATGCTTTTATATTTTTAGAATGATTTATAAAGAAAGTGGTTAGACTTCATGGCATACTTCATAATTTTGGCATACGTTGACAACAAACTTTTGAAAAATGTTGAATTTCAGTTATTCATATCATCTACAAATGGACGGAAAAACATAAAGGCTTAACCAAGTGGTTGAAGATATATTGCACATGTATGTAATGAACGAACAAATAAAATTGGAAGACTACCTCCATCTATTTAAATTTATATATAATAACTCTTATCATTCTACTATAAAGATGGATATATTTGAAGATCTATATGGGCATAAATGTAGAACTCTACTTGGTTGGGACAACATGGAAAATAGAGTTATTGTTAGACCTGATTTGTTGGTAGAATATGATAGGAAGAAGAAAATAATAAGTCAAAATTTGAAAACAACTTCTAATAGGCAAAAGAGCTATGTAGATAAAAATATAAGCCCATGTGAATTTATCAAGAGAGACAAAGCTTTTATGCATGTTAGAAAACAAAAAAAATCTATTAAGTCTGGAAAGGCTTCCAAGTTAGCTCCATGATTTGTCAGTCCTTTTGATATTATGAAAAATATTAATCCTGTTGCATACTGGTTGACACTTCCTCCTTCTCTATCAAGGATTCATCATTTTTATTATGTTTCTTTACTAAGAAAATATATTTATGATCCATCTCATATTTTGAATTAGACTCACTGATATGTGACAAAAAAGGAAAATATTTAGTTAGAACCAGTGAGAATTATAGACCATAAAATATTAAACTATGTAATACAGATATATAATATATATTTTTACAATGGGACCCACTAAGAAAAAGGAGTTATAATTAACAAGATGCTCATCTTTTCAAGCAGTATTATTAATGGATTTTTTACTAAGTCATTGGGACATATCCCTTTCAATAGGGGGAGGATGTTATGATACCACCCATTTATAATCTATTATGCTATTATTATATTTAAATTATTTTTGTTAAACAAAATTATTAATTATTCTTTTAGTTAGATTATATGTGGTATTATTTGTAATGGTGTTAGGTTGTGCACTTAATTATGTAATTAATGATTTTATTACCTTATTAATGTAGTTGATGATATTATTAATTTATATTT
>JARHVA010004196.1:47500-52500 GCA_037957365.1 Torreya grandis
TCATGTTTTAATTATATGCATGTAGAGTATTATTGCATAGAATAATCATATGATTATGTGAAATAACTTGAAATAAATTATGATAGTGTCATTATTACGAATAAATGGAAGAAGATAATTAAGTTATAGCTCACATATATTTCATTTTATGATACATATTTAACTAACTAATAGCTACACACTTTTTAATTTCATTTACATTTGACTGTGTGTGTTTCACTTTCCTTTTTGATAGCAAAACTTACTTGCCTTGCTATTTTGTTTGGCCAAGAAAGAAAATAATAAGAATTTTTTAAGTGAAATATTTTATTTGGGTTCCACTCAACATGAAACTTTGATGATTGATGTATGTTTTTATTGTGTTACATTCTATTGTTTAATCAATTATGTTGTATTGACCACTTGTTGCCCTCTTCTAGTCTATCAAAATTATGAGTTTAAATTTTTAAGAAATGATTTATTAGCCATATATTAACTTATAAAATAATGGAATATTATATCATAAATTAATGAATCCTTTCTTAATTAGTTATCGAAATTAGCTTCGCTATTGAATAATTACATTAGTTTACTTCTATTAAAATAAGTAGATAATTAAGGTTTAATTTATTATATGTCTTAGACTCTTTTATTCACAATTACACATTCACTATGTTAGTTTAAATGGTTATATGAATTCATTTCTAGATTGATTATAGGATAATTATGTTGATCATAACCATATCAGTAATCTTATTATAGGTAATCGCATCCATGTTAGTAGGAAAATTATGTATGAATTATTTAAACAAAGTAGTATGGTGACTTCAAAGTCCATAAACCATTCATGACATAGGATGATATCACTATGGAACCTTGTATTTTAAATTTTTTTTTCTCTTTATACAATAATATGTTTTTCTATGTAAAAGGTTATAAATCTATATATGTTGGATTAATTTTTGGATATTGATTATGTTTCCTTATCTTCGATATGTTTACACCTAAGGTTGGTAACATGTATTTTAACATAAATTTATGATTATTATAAATGATAAGGTAAGATAATAGTGTTATCCTTCCCAGTTAAGTAAATACTTTAACTTAACCATCCTCGAGCATGAAAAAAATGCACTAAAGAGACTGAGGTTTTTACCTAGTATTAAGGACACAGAAATTAACTTATGTGGAATTATGAGTGCCACATATGACATTAAGGTCCTATCCATATACAAATAGACCAATATTCCATAAACTTAATCAAATATCTAATAACATTACACACTTTCCCATAGTATGTTTTATATGTGTTTACCTTTATCTAATTACCTTACTTCAACTCCTTAAGTTACAATTGTATATATTTAACTGCATTAAATCTTTATCACTTATGTTATTAAGTGAGGTAAGTGTGTATAAAATTCATCTAAAACATACTCTAATACATAATTTCAAAATTTGTGTGGGGGTTTTTCATCCAAAATGATAACAATATAACAATAATTATCGCAATATTTTCTTTAAATTATTTGATCTTCTATTAATTAAAAAAATAATAATTTTTTTATTACTATTTTGTTCATGTAGATTTATGTTCTCATAAATATTTAAAATTATGACAATAATAGCATAACATAATCATACTACAATATTATAAATTTATACTTACGCATAATATCTAAAATGCAATAACACAAGTTTAAATACACATAGGCATAAATATAGAGTAACATACAAATAGTATGCATAAAAAACTATCTAAATGTAAACATAATTAAAAAATGTACTAATGCTAACCATTAAACTATGCATATAATGATTACCAATAAATTGATGTGTGAAATGGTTGTAGACATTTTTCTATCATCTATCAATATTTCCATCTACATCACCCTCTCCAATGACTCTCTCCCTCCTTCATGTTCTAAGGGATGGATCTCTCTTACATCCAAATCATGATAATAAGATAATTAGTCCATAACATTGTGACATATATAACATAAAATAATAAATCAACATGATCATAATATAAATAATAAACAATAAAAATAACTCATAGAAATGTAATCATAAAATCAAAGTAAGATATATCTATTTCATAGAAACATATGAATTATAAATTAATCAAATCCAATTTTAAACTATAAATATCTATAGATAATCAACTAAATTTGATTAGTAAAGAATCATGATGGAACATTCTTCCCCCTAACGTTGGTCATCATCCAAAATATAATTATTAAATCATTAGTTTTGAATTAAAAAATTATTTATCATAAAAGTAACATAGTCTCTAGCATTAAATAAAGAAAATAAATGTGGAAATTACCTATAGAACTCATCATAGTCCTATAAATTAACACTATCTTCATAGCATTAGTCCCACAAGATATTTTACTATGACATCTTTCTTTTACACCAAAAACATTTGTGAGTATCAATTACTCTGATTAGTTCTACCATGACTACATGTAGCTAAGAACTTACAAAGCATTCCATTCCAACACATGTGAATGATCATCTATACACTTTTTAATATAAAAAAAGGGAAGATATTATGAAATATAGTTAGGGTTGTTAAAAATGTCAGCCTATAAACTATAGGATTAACCACTTCTAACACCTTGAAGGGTCCCACATATTTTGGTCATAATTTGGATTACTTCTCATATTTAATATTCAACCATAAGAACAAGAAATATTCATAAAAAAATAAAAATAAATGGACATGAAGAGCTCCATAATATCTCTTACCTCCTTTAAACACCTCTCTAACCTAGAGAGTGTTTTTCTCATTCCTAAAAAAAGTGTTTAGAAAATATAACAAGAATGATGTATAAGTCAATACCATCACTACTCTACATATCTCCTAATAAGCATGAAATTTATATACTTCCATTACTCCATATAGATCAAAACAACTATGTCGATGAATAGGAAATAGAAATAATATATTTATAATGTATAAAAAATTATGAAATAAATATTCCTCAATATACATATGTATGACCATATGACTAAATTTGACAAGTCCACCTTTTTAAATCTTGAATTTGATAAAATCCCCTTGTCATATTCAAATTAAATAACTATTGAATCGATATGAGAGTAACTAAAATCCACTCCCATCTCTTCTTACTCATTTTCCTAATTCACCACTCATCCCTTATGTCTCCATGACCTAACGATCTCCAAAATGTACACACGATTTAACAAATCATAGATCCATACTAATAGATATTAAATTATAATGATATATACTAAATAATTTAACATGTATCAATATCCATCATAAGAAAAATTATACAAACATTTCATAATCACATTAATTTTTTATTATCCAAATGTAACCATAATCAAATTGTATAGCTTCACCCATCTCTATTATATTCATAGTTAGGAGGAAATAATGTTAAAATTAACATAACAAACAATGGTTCAGGATCACTTGTCCTTATATCATTATAAAGGGAAAAAGCAAGATAATGCCTCTATACTTTCTTATCTAGTTACACAATGAGTTATAAGTTTACCTCAACCCATTAGACTAACAATATGTTATACACATATTATTTCATACTTAATCTAGGAAAAAGGTACATTAACATCTCATCAATTTTTTTTTAAAGTAATATGAGAATAATAATAATCTATTCAAGGGTGAACCATGCCATAATGATAATAATTAACATATAAATCTTAATCCACAATATACATAAATTCAAGGTTTGCCACTACACATGGTCAAAGTTCATAAGTATAAATAAAGGAGCACATAAATGTGTGAATTTCAAAATATAAAGGAAAAATTAGTGAACTAATACCTCAAAAAAAAATCTCTTAAATATCCTCACATGGTAGGAATACAACACTACAAACCAAGTTTCCAAAATCACTACATATTTAACAAACTAATAATTGTAGTATCACAAGTTGTTTCCACAATAAAAAAAAAATATTAACCACATAGGTGCATTAGTTTATCACACTCCTATACAAATTATCTATAAATAATAAGTAGGAGACATTATTTAAAAAACTCTAGGGAGTATTATAAAAACAACATTTCAAAAACAAGTTATTTTATTAGGTTAACACGAAATCAACATCATAAAAATATGAATCCACTTAGTGGGATTATAATGATGTCAAAAGAGGGTGAGAGAGAAATAACTAACCTCTATGCTATTTATGAGAGATGATAACTCCTCCCAATACACATAAACATCTAGAGTGTCAATCCATTAAAAAACTCTTAACACACAGGAATCCTCAAGAAATATAACTAGACTCCACTAAAAGAAGAATTCCCACCACACGAGGTGGTGCCAATATATAAGTGATATTTTAGGATTCATTTCCTTAGGATTAATGTACATTAGACACAAAACTTTATCTAAATTCACATATTCTTAAATAAGAAGCATCCCACTCTTTTTTTTTTTCAAATCACATGAAATGAAACACAAGTGGTGGAGGTGAATTTATTACCAAGAAAGGATGCAATCATTCATGAGGTGCTCAATCTAAGTAGAAAAAAATATTTTAATAATCTCTTGTTAATTACTCATGAACAATGATATGCACTCACCTACCCAAACATCATATATAACTAACACCATCAATACAATGAATAAACCAACTCCTTAACAACTCTAAGAGGGTACACACTTAATGTACCACACAACTTCTCATCTACATAGGTAAGCATAATTACAATAATCATTAATATATATTACCTACAATAGTCATCAAAAAATATGTGAGGATCTACTAAATTTCACAACTCCAATCATGGTGTACCATGATACTACACTTAGGTAATACAAGTCCTAAAATACACTTTAATTAAAAAATAAAATATTACATGTCAATAGGTTATCCATATATGGTTACAACATGTCCTATCAATGTTTTAGCTTCATCACCCAAAACTATTCAATCAAACTTACGTGGATTCACTTTTTTCACTTTTCTATCCAAATATGTAGTACCCATGCTCTCTTATTCTAAGTATTTTC
>JARHVA010004196.1:57500-102500 GCA_037957365.1 Torreya grandis
ATAACATTAATATTAACATTTACCTACAACAAAACAATACAAATCCACTTTATCGAGGGTTAAAACCATCAGATAATCAATCATAAAACCTTCAACATAAAAAAATCTAAACCTTAATTTTTTGAAAATCTTACCTTGTATTGGATTTTGAGGTGGTGTCTGATGTAGAATCTTAAAACATCTCGAAGTGATCAGCGTATAAAGATTCAAAAGTGCACCTAAGATAATAATACCATTTTTTGCTATGCTCATTTACCTTTAAGAACCTTCCCTTCCTTATATGCTTTCCCTATTTCCTCCCCTCATTGATTCCAATTTCCTCTTCTTTTTCCATGTCATTACTCTTATTTACCTATGGCATGCATTTTTCATTTTTTTTAAAACTTGCTCCTTTCTTTCCTTTATTTTAGTTTTTTTGTTTTTTCCTTATGTTTTTGATAATGTTTCCTTAGTCACTACTTTATTGTAATTTATTTTATTTCCTATTTATAATACAACATAATTACTTTATTAATTTTATTATTATATTCCATGAATAACGATTTTCCATATTTAAATATTTTTTAATTCCAAGATGATATTAATTTAACAATAATTATCTTGTAAATTTTGTCAAATCATTTGATTTTCTATCAAGAAATCAACTAGGTGTCCCAAAAAATGTCTATTAGACCAACCATGAACATAATCATTATATTATTTTTACAAATTTAAATTCTCATAAATATTTATAATTATGACTATAACATCTTAATATAATCATACTACATCATTATACATTTAGACCTACACATTATATACACATTTCAATCACACAAGGTTAATTAAACATAGGCATAAATCTAAACTAACACATAACTATTAAGCATAAATAACAATCTAAATACAAACATCATAAAAAATCACTAATACTAACCATTCAGCTATGCATATAATGAGTGCCATTAAAGTGATGTGTGAAAAGATTCTTATCATTCCTCTCTCATCTCCCAATACCACCATTAATGTAACACTATTCGATGATGCTCTTCCTTCAACATGTTTTGAGGGATGAATCTCTCTTGATTGCAACTCATAATAAGAGGGTAGTTACTACAGAACATCGTGACATATATAACATAAAATAATGTTGAAATAATAAATCAACATTATAACAATGTAAATAAATTACAATAAAACTAACTAATAGCAATGCAATCATGAAATCAAACTAAAATACATATATCCCATAAGAGCATAGGACTTATATCTCAATCAAATCTAATTTCGAACTATAAATATCTATGGGTAATCATGTCAATTTTTTTAATGAGGAATCATGATGTAAAATTGATAGAATAGACATCTTGTATTAAAATACATAATAATTTAAATTAAATTGGAGAAATATTTCTACACTTAAATTATTTTTTCTAGTTCTAAGACATACCTTACACATGAACACCTGATTACAACTTTTTATGAGTATCTACAAATTATAATGTTAACCTAAATAAGTGTATTTCTCATAATATTAGGCCATTGGTTGTCAAATAAACTAAACATTACATCATAATTAATTTGCATGCCATCTATTTCTTTATGTAGAGAGTAATACTTATCCTTATGTGTTGAAGTTGTACATAGACACATTTTTGACACTAAATGTTGATTTGAAAAACTACATACATACCATCAACTACCATATCAATATTATAAATGAATTCTAAAATAATATCTAGGGATGGATCAGTTAAAAAATCTAGATTTTTAATCCAAATAACTATCGCATTAGAGTAATAATATTTTAAATCAAATACCATCAAGACAATAATACTTTATCATGTAAAACATACGATAAATCCCAATTCCTGATTTTTTTTTCTATTTCATGTAATAATTATTTTTCTATATCCTCATTCATCTAAACCAATTATAATGGAAGTTCTCCATGGGTTATAGAAGACCATAGTTTTAAGAAATGGGTAACAATATCATGTAACTCACATAAAAAAACATTGTATCTTTCTAGGAGAAATATGGGAAACATAAAAAATATTAATGAATGTAGTATTTGAATAAGCAAAAAAATTATGAATAATCAATTCATTATGTGAAAACATATAAATCACACTTCTTCAATATTGAAGATAATTTTTTAATTGAAATTTAAAATTTTTAATTATGAACTCAAACTTTATTCAATAATGAAGAAACAAAAAAAATTCTAAGAATAAATATTTGTAATTTATTAACCACAATAACAAATCATTATCATGATTAATTATTCCTTTAATCATTTATAGTATCTCCAACATCAAATTTACCATATTTATCTTTAAAATCATATTTATTCAATATTAAATAGAATATTTCAATTCAAATATAAAAAATTTAATTATTAACTCAAACTTTATCATACAATAAAAAACCATACTAAGAATGAATATTTGTAATTCATCAACCATAACCATAAATCCTTGCCACTAGTAGTTATTTATTTAAACCTATATAATAGTTCCAACATCAAATTTTCCATATCTAACTTTTAGAGGGAAATATTGAATGGTAGGAAGGGAAATAATTCTCATACCTTACCCTTCCTATTGTCTTTCCACATACAAAACATATTAATTTTAAATGGTATAATTATAGGTTAATTATAGTTAACTCCTAGTTCTTGAGAAAATATCATCATGTAAAAGAACATACAATTTATTTAATAATCAATATATATTTAGTTAATCTAAGTTTATATTAATAAAGCCTTCAAAAAGCTGGAAATAACTTTAATTTATATTTCATGCAATTTTTTTTCATATTATTTAGGTAGATTTAGATTTTATTTATTTATTTATTCAAAAAACATGTTCACATGCAATTTAATAAATACATTATATTTGAACTTTATAATAATGGAGAAGGATTACATTAATTTGAATAAGTAATTTTATTTTTTCTATTCTTTATTTCTTTTGATTATGTGTATTCTATATATTTCACTATGAGTCTGGGTTCTTTCTATGTAGTGGTTTATTTTTTATATATTTAAAAAATTTCAATTAGTATCAGAGAAAGGTTTGGGTGGATATTTTTTAATTTTAGATATTTCTAAAAATTGATCATGTCAAACTCAAAAAATCTTTCTATTCCATAATTTAGTGATAATAATTATGATTATTGGATCATTAAGATGATGACTCTTTTGTCAAGAAAAGAATTTTGATGGATTGTAGAAACTAGTTATGATGAAACAATTGATTGGGCCACTATTCAAGCTAATGATAGGTAAAGCCAAGAAGGAAGCTAAGAAAAATAAGACAAAGATTTATTTAATATTCAAAAATATTTAAATAAGAGCCCATTTGTAAGAATTACATGTTAAAAAGTAGTCAAGGATACCTATAAAAATATATAAGTACCTTACCAAGGTAGTGAGAAAGACAAAGTGGTTTATTAAAAAAATTGAAGAGAGAATTTGAGGATTCAGAAGATGAAAGTGTAAGTGATTTATGTGTAAGAGTAACATATGTAGTCAACAAGATGGTTACAATTGGAGAAATGTTGAACAAAAAGGTTGTTAAATTTTTTTAAATGTCTCTAACACCAAGGTAAAATAATATTTCCATCATTATTCAAGAAAAAAAAATTTTGACTACTCTTGAGTTTGATCACTTGGTTGGATCTCTTGTGACCCCTGAATAAAAACTAATAGACATACAAAAAAATGTTATGAGAACTATTTTTCTTAAAACATAAAGATCATAAGAAATGCAGGTATGAACATTAGCAATAAGAATAGCCATGTACAAGGAAAATATAATATTAAAATGAAAATCAATCAAGGACAAGTTAAAGAAATGATTTATAATTATTCAAGAGGATATAATTATTGAAGAAGTTATAGAGGAAGGAGAGGCATTTCATGTATAAGAGGTAGAAGTAGAGGTATATTTGATAAAACAAATATTCAATGTTATTAGGTAAATTATGACATGCATGGTCACTTTGATTGCAAAAATAGATTAAAAGTAGGAAATAAAAATCGAAGTGTTAATTATGATAATTAGGACGGTAATTGTTCATGAAATTTATTTATTTCATATGAAAATGCTGAAAATAATCCTAATGAGTTTTGGTATCTAAATTTAGAGTATTGTAATCACATATCATGGAATAATGCGTTATTTTCTACAACAAATATAAATTTCAAAACCAATATCAAACCTGGTGATGATAAATCTCTTGAGCTTGTGCAAGAAGGATGTATAAAGGTGAATACTATAGAAGGTAAGAAATGTATTAATTATATTTATTACACCCCAAATTTGAAACATAATTTACTGATTTTTAGATAGTTATGTGAAAAGAATTATAAGGTGATTTTTTTTGTGATAACCAATGAACAATATATGCTAGGAACCAATGAAATAAAGTTGTTATAATTATACCTATGTATAAGAATATGATGTTCCCATTGAATATTGGAGAGTGTAATAACAAGCTTGAAAATGTGGCATATGAAGATAAAATTTGGTTATGGCAAGTCTGGTATGGACACCTAAATTTTGAAAATTTTAAGTTACTAACATCACAAGAATTAGTTCATGATTTTCAAAAGGTAGAAGAGTATAAGGAAGTTTTTGAAGAATGTGTTCAAGGCAAACATGTAATACAAAATTTACCAAAAGGTAGTGCATGGAGTGATTATCCTCCTTTTTAATTGATTCACTTAGATATGTGTTGTCCTATGCAAATAATATTTTTGATAAGTCATAATATTTCTTTACATTTACTGATGATTATTGAAGAAAGTGTTGGATTTATTTTTTGAAGTGAAAAATTAAAGCATTTGATGTACATTTAAGATATTTAAAGTCATTTTAGGGAATGAAAGTGGTTACAAAATAAAGTATTAAGGACTAATCATGGAGGTGAATTCTATTTAATTTTTTTTTAATAAATTATTGTCATTTGAAAAGCATCAAAAGGCAACTCAAAACCATCTACACTCCTCAAAAAAATGGTGTGGCTGGAAGGAAGAACCATGTAGTAGTTGAAATGGAAAGGAACATGTTACAAATGAAGGGATCGAATAACTCTTTTTGGGGTGATGCAGTTGCTCTAGAAAAAATGACACCATATGAAGCATACATCACATGGATGTGAAAAGTGCCTTCTTGAATGGGTACTCAGAAGATGAAGTTTATGTAGAACAACCACAAGGTTTTGAAGTGGAAGGTTAATTTTTTTTCAGCCATCTAAAATTCATGTGATGGCACCTAAGATAATTTTCAGCTATGCGAATGTTACTCTAAATGGGGAGGAAGTTCAGATGAACAAAAGTCAACATTTGGGAATTATTTTTCATTTGGTTATGGTTTTGGTACATGGAGTTCAAACAAGCAAAGTTTAATTGTTCTTTCATATAAAAAATCATAATATGTTGTAGTCACTTGAGCCGATACACAAGCATTTGTATGGATCTGAAAGGGTTTAGAAGAAATTAGAGAGAAACAACATCAACCAACAGTGATTTTTTGTGATAATGTTAGTGCTATCAAATTAGTCAAGAATCTGATAAATCAACATAGGTCAAAAGATTTGATTTTAAGTATCATTTTGTTCGATATTTGGTTTAGAATAAAGATGTAGAATTGAAGTATATAAATAAATAGGAACATATTGTGGATATTTTTGATATAACTATTGCAACAGTTCAATTTTTAAAATTTTGAGATCAAATTATTAGTTCATTGAACATCAAGGGGGAGAATGTTGGTTAATTGTTGTTGAGTCCTAGTTTTACAGTAAATAACATCATGCAAAAGAACATACAATTTATTTTATAATTAGTTCATATTCAATTAATTTATTTTTAGAACAACAAAGCCTTGGTATGGCTGGAAATAATTTTCGTTTATATTCTATACAAGTTGTTTTATTTTTATTCTTTAGATAAATTTAGAATATTTTATTTATTTACTAAAAAAACATTTTCTCATTCAATTCAATAAATAAATTGTATTTCATCTTTGTTAAAATTGAAAATGATTTGAATAATTTGAAGAAGGAATTTTATTTTTGGTTTTTTTTCTTTTGCTTATGCATATTACATATATTGCACCATGAGTATGCTTTTTTTTAGGAAGTGGTTTATTTTTATATATTTAAAAATATTCAATAATGTAATTTATGAAACCTATAAAAAATATCTAAATTAACATATTTTTATTTTAATAAAAAATGGTTTTACCACCTTAAATTATATCTCAATTTTGACAAATAACCTAATACATATATTAAATTTAAAATAAAATTATATTATTAGAATCATTTTTTTTAACCAATAAAATAAAAGACAACGATTATAATTTTAATGTGTGTATGAATAAAATAAATAGTTATAAAAAAGTTGAATCTTATTCAACTTTCTTTTGATAAGATAAAAAAAATAAAAATGTGAAAACATAAATTTGTTGAAAATAAAAATTCCAAAACAAAATTCATAACATTACAAAGAATAAAATAATTTTTTTTTTTTAAGTGTGACGTTAAACGTTTTTGATTTTGAGCAATGATGAAACAAGGTGTTTGATATAGGTCCCGAAACCTAAACAAGAATCTTGTTTTATGATTAATTTTTGAAAGGGTTAAACTGGATTTCTAAAACAGATTTTTATATGTTTGTCTTTTTAACCAGCTAAAGTAAAAATATCATCGAGGCAAACACTTTTAAAACCTTCCACATGGATCGGTGACAGGCGAACATCACTACAAGATAATAGGTATATGATGTCAATCAAGACCACTCCGTTCCAGCCATTATAATCATAGTTGGTGTACTATTCATGCCAAGAATGAGGGGGATGGGTGCTTTGTAATGTGGATATTGGATATAGAACAAAAAATATTTATACGAGAACGGGATTTGGATTTTCCAGATAGAAATCAACATTTCTGGTTGGTTGCTGCAAGCGGTGGCGAGTATGGTTTGCAACAGATTCCAGCAATTTTAAAGTTTACCGTATGAAATGGATAGAGTAGACAGCTCATTGGCCACATGGACAAGCTTACACCACTCCATTTTTTCCGATCAATAGATATCTATGTTCATGGAATCTTATGGATAAGTTGGTTGTAGCTTTTGAGTCAACCTTTTTGTCATTCTGAAACCCTTGTGACAGTCGGACTCTGGATTACAATTTTGTTAATGTTTACATTTACGAAAGATTTTACTTCATTGTAATTAGTATACGTTGCTTGAAAAATGCTTTTGGTTTAGTTGATGATGACCTGATTCAGTTTAGCAGACTTTTTACCACGCTTAAAATGGTGCAGAGCTGGCACCTTGTAGATATTTTGTACCGTTCACTATTTCATGTTTATGTGCAGCGTATTCAATTTGGAGTTATGCAGGACGGACCAAAACATTGTAATCTAAATTTTCACATTATTGATAATGTTTAATTGGGCTTCTTTCTTTATTCAAAATAACTAAAAAATAATGCATATATGATTATTCTCTTCTTAATGGAATGAAATTGCTATGTAGTCGCATGACTGAAATCTGATTTATAGTAGATATGGCAAAACTTCTGTATCAGCGATTTTTCGTATAAATTCATAGTATAAACTCAGTTGATTATTAACTACAGTCAATAATTGATCTTCAGCGGTGGATATTTTACATCAAAGGAGACCCTACAGGAGCTATGCGATAAATTACAATGTGACACCTTGAAAAAGATTTAAAAAATAAAAATAAAAATATATAGGTTCCATTTTTATCTTCAAATTCATTATAAAAATTGAAATGCATCATATAAAATATTTTATATAATATTATTATACATATTAGTAACATAACTGCCTACTTGCTTATGGCAGACTGAATAAACTATAAAGATGGCTTTTCACACAATCATTATTCTTTTTTGGGGCTTTTGATAGGTGGAGTTAAGTTTTCAGTGCGATGCTCTTATAGGTGAAGTTAGGTTTCGAGGGTTTTAAAGTGGAGTCAGGGTTTCTCTCCTCCAAATTGTATGTGATAAATTATAATTTAAAAAAAAATATACTTAAAAAATTATTTTAATATTTAATTTTTATTTTAATTTTAAATTTATTATTACATCAAATATTATTATATTAAATATTTTATTTTATATTTCAAATATTTTTTTTATAATTATTTATTTAAATAAATTATAAAAATAACATTTCTATACAATTTTAAAGGACTAAGACTTATCATGGCAATCCGCCTTTAATATAATACAAACTACAATTCCAAACCCTTTCTTCTCATCTTTCGTGCAAAGATCAAAAAATCTAACATGATCTTACTGTCTCCTTAGCTATCTAATATTTGTTAATATCCACATCCATCCTATACTTGACACATTCATCCCTGAAAACATGGTATAGGTTGATGGTGCACATGGACCATGGACACAGAGCCAAATGTTTATGCTGTTTTCAAAATAACTATGCTAGTCAATTCAAAACTTGTTGACCATTATGATGTAGAAAAAATACGTCATTCTTCCAAAGGTCATAACTTTAGACTTGTAGTTTTGTTTGAGCTCTTCCATGCGTCAAATTGATAGTATTGAAATGTATGTTGTTGTTCCAAGGTAGATCTACTTGCCCAAGAATGTTTTTGATATTTTTTTGAGGCCATATGTGATCCTTTGAGAGTCCGAAATTATAATTTAATTATTTTCTCACGGTTTTTCTATTTGTAAAAATTATATATTTTTACAACCAAACATCAAATTCAAATGAGTTTAATCCCATAGTTTAATTATAGTGTTTAGGATATTTCAAAAGATTTTTGGGATATTTTGAGAGTTTTTAAAAATAAGTGTTCTTTTCTAGATTTTAGTTTTTTCTAATTTTGCAAGTAAACTCTAATTTCTGAATTGAGGCTTATTTAAACATGATGTGAATCTGTAATTATTTCAAGCAATCAATACGAATCAATTTTAAGTATTGTTTTAAGATCTTAGTCTATTAATAATTTTCTTGTTCTTGATAGTTTTCGAGTTCATTACATTAGCTTCATTATAAGCATTCAATTTTAAATTTTAAATAAAATTTATATTTTAATGAAATTAATATAGATATCTTACGTATATTTATTTAAAGAATATATATATTCTATTTAAATTTTATTCTTGTATGAATTAAGTTTATATAATATTTTTTGACCTTAATGTTAAAGATGTTTATTCAATAAAATTTCTTGACAAATATTTAAATTAAAAATATTAATTAATATTTATTATTATTTTAGATATTTTTTATAAATTAAATTAATTATGCTATTTATGTTACACTTAAATAGAATCAATATATTTTTGTAATTTTATATTATCTTTCATTCTATTGTTTGTTTACTTAGGTTAGATATCAACCATATTGTATTAGATCTAATTTTTTTTAATTTAATAATTTTTTGAGCTTATTATGTTGTATCTAAAAAATCTTAGATTCATTATGTTTAATTTTATTGATCCATATTTTTAAAATGTTATAATAATGAATTCGTTTTCTATATTTAATATCATATTACAATGACAAATATGTTTAAATTTTTAATTACAATTTAAAGAGGTTAAAATTAATCAAAATTTTGTATATTTAATTGAAATTTATCTAAATAATAATATATTAAACTTAGAATAAAATCTAAACATGTATCCAATAGGGAAAAATTTAAGGTTTCATTGGAATGATATGTATTTTTAAAATACCATTATATTTTAAAATTTCAATGACCAATATGTCATGCATGTCATTGAATATGTAATACCTGCATTATTTGAACAGAAAATTTTATAGTTATTTTTTATAATTTTTTTTATAATTTTTTTTTAAAATAAAATTATTAATGTCGAGTATACACAACACAAGTATTATAAGCTGTATAAGAACAACACATAAGGGGAGATTTTATGTTATAACACCGATCCATTTGGCATGTCACTCCAAAGATATCTAGACACATGACCCCTATTAAAACTAAATTTAAAAGATAAAATTATAAAATAATAACAAATATAAAAGCTAACTTAATTAAAAAGACCTCCGCTCTAAAATGTGTTTTTGTCAAAAATTAAATATTACATTATTGTAATCTCAGCCCTTCATCTTTCAAGCCATAATCTATCCTTAATATTTGAAATCATAATTTAACTAGATATTCACATACGAATTATTAATAGGGCTCTAGATTGTAAAAATTGTCATTTGAATATTTTGGAGAAGAGAAAGAGAGATACCAAGTGAATTTCGAGAAGGATCCATTCATAATTGTCACATTCAAATTAATATTTATTTTTGTTACGAGATTTTATGACGAATATCAATTGTTTTTATTTTGTTTATAATTTTGATTAAAAAATGAAATTGAACATTTTTAAGATAAGAAAATATTAATAAATATAGGTTTTGAAACAATAATTTATATTGTTTCATATTGAATGATTCAAATAATTACAAATTAAATGTAAATAATTTTAATTTCAAATTAGATTTGATATGTAAAATTTGAAATACAAAAAAAAAAAAAAGAAAAAAGAAAAATTACTTGTTATTTTTAGTAGTTGTTACTTTTAGTAAATTTAGCATGCAAGCACATATCGCTCTAAAATTATTCAAAAATAAACTACTTACTAAAATTAACATATTATACAAAATTTAACTAAAGTTTATGTTTAAATACAAAATAATTTAATTTCTAAAAAAAATATTGGCAAAAATATTAAAATATATTTTCAAATTCTTAGATGGTCACGTATGGACTTCAAATATATTTAAAACATCTATAACTAGATGTGGTGGGTCATGACTACATTGAAATTTTTGAGACACACATTTTGGCATGAATGAGAGTTCAAATAGAACTATGGATCAAAAGTTATGACCTCCAAAAACTTGGCCTCATTTTCTATATCATTAAAATTGAAAAATAGTTTAATTTTTTAATATTTAGTCTTATTTGAATAAAACATTTGAATAATTTATTTAAATAATATTTTCCAAAGTTTATTCATAAATATGTTATTTTTAATAAAAAATACTTTTTTTAATCTTTTGTGGCAGGTTAAAGATCTACTTGCACACAAACTCTCCACACATGCTAATGGGAGGTCTTCCTCATTTCCCATCCCATCCCTACAACATATTGATAAGGAGGCTAGGGAACTTGAATACTCTCAATATCACAAAATTTTAATAGGCAAAGATTCTAGAATAATAGCTTGTAATAAATTATATTGAATGATTTAAATAATTTAAAACCATGTATAAATAAGATTCAACTCAGAATTGAAGTTGACATATAAAATTGTAATTTTTTTAAAATAATAAAACTTGACTCACTATTTTCAATAGCTATTATTTTTAATAAGTTTCACATCTAAGTTTGTGTAACTCTAAAAATTTACAAAAATAAAATGAACTCTAAAATTAACTTATCAGATGAATATCAATTGAAGTTCAAGTCTAGTTATAAAAAAGTAGACAATTTCTAAATTTAAAAAATACTAACATTAATATTAAACTCCAATTTGGGACTCTTAGATGATCACATCTGGACCCCAAAAAATATCAAAAACATCCATAATATAAACCCCTGTGTTGTGGTTGCATTAAATTTTTTAATATGATCATTTTGGCATGATTATGGAATCAAACAAAATTATGGATCAAAACTTATGGCCTCTAAAAATTTGACCTCTTTTTCTACATCAAAATAGATTCAACTTATTTAATATCCTTACCTTTTATTTACACTGAATGCGTATTTAAAGGTCATCCTTAAATTCCATCTAATATGACCTGAACCCCCTTTCCAACCTAATAAGAATCATTTAACATCATATAACTTCTCATTTTCATTTTCAATTTCATTAATCATTCTACATTTTCGTCCATTGTATTTGACATCATAACACACAACTTGTTCACTATTATTCCTATTGATTTTAGACATTCACCCACTTAGCTATTATTTAAGACTTCCAAGACACAATTTATTAAAATTCTAACATGGGTGAGCATTATATCATGAAGCCTACCCAATCCATTTAACATTGTTTTAGTACATAGGGATGTGTGTGTGTGTGTGTGTCTATATATGTATCCCTATGTATTGAAACAATGTTAAATGGATTGGGTCGGATTCATGATATAATGCTCACCCATGTTAGAATTTCAATAAAGTTGTGTCTTGGAATTTTTGTTTTCTTAATAACATACCTACACACACACCTAACTATCTCTCCCCCCTAATTCTGTGAGACACTATGGAAAAACTAAAATCATACCTAATAGTTATCTCATCCACCATCAAACCTCAGGTCCATTCATAATCACACTCACAGTTCTCTATCTAACTCTATCATGTTGTCTTCAACCTTGTTCATGCCTCATCATATCGAACCTAAATGGCACACTCCATAGCCAATAATACAAGATTAGGACTATTGAATAACATATCATTAAGATCCTCAACCTTGTTCCAATATAAAAAACAATACCTAGACTTAGTTTTCCCCAAATATACATTTCTGTTCAGGGGTCTAACCCTATGTATCTAGGGATCCTAGTGAATTTTTTTTGGATATGTGTTTCAATTTTAATTATAAATGATAAGTACCTAATATTACATGTGTTACACACACACACACACACACACACACACACACACACACACACACTTGTGTGTCTATAATTAAAAAATTAAATGATTAAATTATTTGTACATACACATACATGTGTGTGGACATGCACAAACATATACAAATGTGCATTCACATGTGTGCCCATGCATGCATGCACACACACACATGCACGCACACATGTATATGCGCATGCACGTGCATGCACACACACACACACACACACACACACACACACACACACACACACACACACACACACACACACACACACACACACACACACACCACATTATAATTTTCATCTTGTTTGTTAGTGTTAAACTATGGGGCAAGGGATTTAGGACATGTTTAATTGGATATTAAATTTGAAACAACATATCTATTTATATTTTTTTGTTGGGAATTCTCATAATTATTACACATTTATTAAAGGAAAAATTAGTTTAATGAATGGTATACTATGAAATAGTCTCTATTAATAATTTTTTTGGTGGAAATAATATAATATATTATTTCTTGTTAGAGATAAGCATGTCTTCAATAGATTGGATATTTCTCTATAAACATTCAAGCTATAGGATTATACTATACCCCATTATAGGTAGTCTATTAGACATTTGTGTTTAAAGGTATATCATGGAATAAAATTATATATTTATGTGGTATCCTCTTATTACCATTATAAGACTAAATGAGAAAATAAATGAGCCTCATGAATCAAGTGCATATAATGTAATACTGAATGGATTATTGTACTTCCTTTCAAACAAAATTGATGGTAATGATATAATATAAATCTATGGACCAAATGAGGAAAATAATTATAGTAAAGTTAGTATAATATGTTATTGTTATATAATGTATATATTTATATTAAAAAAAATCCCTGACTTGTATATATGAATTTTGGTAGAGGCACAACTTCTAATAAAATATAAATTTATAATTACTTTACTCATTTTTCTATGCTTCAACCTAATAAGTGAACACAATGTATAAATTCCAAACTAAAAAATGTGAACCAATGAATTGGCTATGTTGGGGTGATTACTCATTACCCTTTTCCTTGTATTGATATAAATTTATGATTGAATTTTTTGCATATGTTGATCCAATGAAATCATAGTAACCATTTGGTTTGAAATCACTAATGGATATAAATTAGATTCATGTTCATATAACCTATTCGATGCATGAGGTCCTAGAAAAATAACTAATCTTATATTGACTATAAAAAATAGATTCAAAGACTCGAAGAAATGATATATTGATGATCTATTAGAAGTGATATTTTTGTTACTTTATTACTAAATCTATAGTCACACTTTTTAAAAAGAGGATTTATAGTCATCGCATGGATTATTACTGTAATGCATATTTATCTATTTGAGTAAAAAATATTTGATTAAAATACTCCATGGAACCAAATAAAAAAAATTGATTATACAACTTGAAAGAATCACATTATAATTAGTTTAATGAAAACCATTACTATAACAATATACAAATGACCATGTGTCTAACCTATGACTTAGTTTCCACATATAATTTTGTGTGATTACAATAAAATATTTGAATACCCTATGGCTATTATTGATAAAAAATATTATCAAGATATTTTATATCTAGAATATTTTACGTAGCTCACCATCATATTAATAATGCAATGTGATGTCACTATAAGGAAATATATCTAGGAGGACTCAAAGGTTTGACTAATCTCTAATTTTCTTCCCTTAATCGAGACATAAAATTAGTGATATATTTTTTTAAGATACAAGGCTAAATTACAAGACTTAAGGATCACATAGTTTAAGTATGGAATATGATAACCTCTTTCTAGTATATACTTCAATTTAAGATTCATCTTGGTCCCTAAATAATTTCTAGTCATGTGGATACATTTTTAAAAAAACACTATACATTATATGTGTCTTTAGACTTGAAATCATTTTGTGTCTCATGATATTATTCCATATATTCTTATGTTTTATTAGGTTTAAACTACTAATAAATATATTTCATGATTTGGGAGAATATTAGCATTCAATATTGTGAAAACCCTAATACTCAAAGTAACATATAAATCGCTTTAAAATTATACTAAGTGACCACTTTTTGATTGATGTAGAGTCTTTAAAAGATAATTAATGACCCAATGATAAGACCTAATTTAAATTAATTAATGTTAAATACAAGTAATATTAACTATAGTGTTGTATTCCTAAAGATATTTATAATTAAATATGTATGACTCATGACTTCTTTGTCAATAATATGATCATTATAAACTATGTAGACTTTGTTAGTATCCAAATTTTCATTGAAGCAATTGAGACCTTGTTAAACATAGATGCCTAATTTGTTTAGCCCACTTCCCATTTTCAAGTGTTCTTTAGAGATTATGTGATCTATTAATCTTGTCTTTAGTATCCTTGGTTCTATCAAAATCCAAGTTGAATTCATGTTTGAGCACCTTAAAACTCTTGTTCCAATTTCCCTAGCTTAGGCCCTTTGATTTGAATACAAATTTTTTGGATCAATTTATGTGGGAATACTTTAAATAAGCAAGAGACTTAGTTTAAATTTAATAACAAAGTTTAGTCCTAGTTACTGACATGACCAACCCATAGTCTAAAATTCATATTTGGTCCTTTGTATTTCCCATGTCCCTTGCTCATTATACCTATTTAATCTATTTAATGATTCATCCCTTTGCAATAAACATAGCTTTGAGTCCTATCTTAAAGCTTTTATCAAATTTATTTATACACCAATACCTTAGGCTAATATTTTATACTATGTTCTTTGTTCCCTAAACTCTAAGATAATTATTTTCATTATTAACATATATCAAATCATAACTAACTTAGTGGATGAAAATATAATGATACACATTAAATTGGGGAAAGATGATCTCATGATACGTGATCAAAGCTAAAAATTTAAAAGGAGATGATACATGCATGGATGTGTCAACTATTGAGCTTGCAAGTCACCATCAAAAGTTTGATCATGTATCTATCAATCCACGCTACATGGTAAAGCATATAGATATTGATTGGTACTGCATAATAGGTGAATATTTTAACAAAGCCTTGAGATGAGCTAGAAGGTGATAAGTATCACCATTGTATAGCCTTCTTAATAGATCCCATGGTGAATTAGGGTTAACATGTCAAATATCTTCCAAAGAGATGCAAGAAGTATGGTTGTAAAAATCTTAATGAGTGACCAACCAAATCAATGGTTCGTGGTCAATCATGCATCCAACAAATCGATGACATAAATAAGAGTAGGATTCTTAGAGGGTTTAGGTTGAATGTGGTAGTGACATGTGTCACAACGATGATGATCTATATATAAATAAATGGTCTTCTTTTATTATGGATTCAAAAAGTTTAATAAATCATATTTAATCTGTGCAATTGAGATGAATTGTGCAAGGAAATAGTTGACAAATCAATAGGGCCAGAGATCTAACAATAGGATTCTACATGACATGAAAATATCCAACAAATGAAAAAAGTATAAAGAACCCATGGAATTACCAAGTGGCTATATCTCAGAGGCCAAAGTCAATATCAATGGTATGTGATGAATTCAATGCTTATAAACTCGTTAAAGGATTGATGGTACATATTTAATCTAGATTTAAGATGGCATAAGAATGTGACTTGTGTCTCAATTGAGATAATTAAGTGAAATAGTAACTTTTCATCCCCATGAGTGACTACTTGTACATGATATGGAGTTTCACATGTCAATATGTGGTAAAATTTATCTTCAGAGCTAAAATTGATGGGTCTTTCATGGATGAGAAAAAAATTAAATCACATAACATAGTATTTAGACTATTCTAAATCATATTTTCTAGATGAACCATGGATCATTTTTTATGTCTACCAAAACTAGAGCATTCCATTTCAATCATCCTAATGTAATGGTCTCTTTTTGTCATGTACAAGAGGAAAGGTAGCTATCCAAGAGGTTCCATTTATGCAATCAAGTGGTCAAGGGCATTTCTAGGTAGTTACACATGAGGACAAAGTTGTTTCAACCTCCACCAAAAAAGTTCACCTTATAGATCATGTAAAAGGGAATCTCTAGTGATGAAATTAAAGGGTTTGTTTCAAATATTCATCATTCCTTATAAAGGAATTTATAACAATGATTTTTCTCACAAATGGATGGATATTTTAGGCATGGCAAATAATATTTTCTAGTTGGGATCTTCTTTGAAGAATTTGGAGGGCTAGTTTGTAGGTTTAAAAATTAGAACCCATAGTTTTAGATTTGAAATTGGTGAAAATTTTATAAATAAGAGGTTTTATCCTCTTTTAGGGGTTGGTTGTGGTTATTGGTTGTTCACTTTTTTTGAAGTCTAGGTTTTGCATAATTTTTTTTGGATCAACTGCTATGTGTATATCTTATCTCCCTTGCTAAGGTGGTTGTAAATATACAAACATTAGAAAGATCTAAGAGCATGTTTATATCTCCCTTATCCAACATGGAGAAATCTCACCATGCTTGTGCCCATCACATCCTTTTGAAAAAATGATGTATGTAATATCTATTTTCAATTTAATGAAAATTCTTGTGGTTCTTTATTGTTTCCTATTGATGAAGTGCAGTAATGTGTTTTTTAAGTTATGTTGATTGGACATTTAGGTTTGTGTTCACTATTAGTTATCATCTTTATTATATATTTATATTCTAAACCCTTTCTACATTATTTTAAGATATGATATTGAATAGCTTCTTAAGGCACCCTAGATTTATGGATTTGATAGGAATAAGTGTTTAAAAGTTTAGTTTCAGTGTATGTTGTAGCCTTTAAGAGACTATTTAGTATTTCCCATAATCTTCTAATTAATTTTTCCCTACATCTTTCTTAAGGAATTAATCTATAAATTTTTAAATATACCTTGTTGTTTCAAATCCACCAACAAACCACACCCTTTTTCACAAATTTTCTAACTATCCTACCCTAAAAATAATACACCTTTTGCATATTATAAGTTTTATTTTCCTACAAATGCATAAGATATTGCTTATATAACATGCATTTTCATCTTGTACATTAAATACCTATCACTACAATTTCCCATTCATCCCATGTTGTTGAAAATTATTTATAATAAATATTGAAATGACTCTCACATCTATCTTTCATAACTTGTATCTGGCTCAGAGCATTTGTTCATTTTGTGTGTTAACCCATACTAAGTAGAGTGAATAAGTTTGGTTATGTTTTGGTCAAAGTTTTGTTCCCTTGTGCCAAAATACCCCATGAAGGTAAAATTACAAAATATATCCATGTGAGAAAGCTATCCCATAAGTCCACTCACCATGGTTCAGGTAGAGCCAAAAGTAGCATGGAGCTGACCATACCCTTTGTTAGTGCCTCTCAATTGCTTTCTACATCTGATCTATTCTAGATGGCAAACCCTTCCCCATCTATAATGACATATTAATGGGTTTTTCATCATTGTTTTATATTTTCTTCAAGTTAACAAGACCAAGTGATAGAGGTGTACAACTAGATTCATCAACTTCACATCAACCCACTTGTTCATGGGATTTCACACATCATTTATTTTGTTCTCAATTTAGATGTACATATTGAATGAAAAACCTAGGCTCATGAGAGCCTTATCATACAATTAATAAACAACCTTCTCATCAAAGGTATCATAGTGTTTTATCAATTACACTATATCACTAGGTCTTATGTTCATAGGCAGTTGCATCATAACTTTATTCAATAATGTGTTCAAGTTTTGCATGCATGTATTAGGGTTCTTATTGATGTTTTCAAACTCATCCAAAAGGGAACTTGGATGAAATCTATCACCATACTAAAATTTGAAAACATTCCTTATTTATTCCCATAAATCAATGCATCCACTAGAAAGAGAAGTGAACTATTCATGAGCATCTTCCTCTAGCATGTACACAAATAACTTAATGCACACATCCTTGTGATCAATCTTATAATATTCAATAATATTACAAAAATCACTCAAGTGCTGATCACCACTCATTGTATGGTTCCCTTAGAATTTTGGAAGGCATTTCCTTACTTCATTTGGGACTTCATTAGGATAACCTTCCATGCTATCAAAATTTATAGGAATAAATATAAGAACATGAAATTAAAAATGTTCATCCTCATCTAAGTCCCCATGCCTCATGATTGGTTCAATTGGAGGTTAGAGAACAACTATTAAAGGATGTGATGATGAATGAGAGAGGATTGAAAGATCAAACTTGGGAGGGGATTCAGTTGTTTGAGAAGGAATGAGATAATAAATAATATTATAAGTTTTATAATGACTAAAAGAGCTATGAAAGTCCTCAACAATGTGAATCTTAACAAAAAATTCAAGATTATCAAAATATTGGTAGTATAGACACTATTTATCAACTAAATCTTGCCCTTTAATAGGCCTCCAAATGTTTCTCCCTCTTATTTGATGGACACTTAGGTGAAAAACAAGTTTCTTAGATGATTCATCTTTGAAGGATGATCTCAACCCTTTCATCTTTGGAAATGAGAAAGAAAACTCAAAGGTAAAATTCAAATTTTCAAAATAGGAAATGATGTTCTTGAAACCAGATAATTAAATTAGAGTCTCCACTATAATTAAAATTATATAATATAACATTTAAAACATTGATTGTGATACATGATGAAAACGCACGTGCTATGTTTAATGATGAGATAAAAGGAAAAGACACTAAAATTTTTAGAATTAGGTCCAATAGGGGAGAAAGCATCTTCCAATATGTAATTTTAATACCTATTTATAGTAAACTTATCAAAATTCAAATTATAAAATATTTCTATTCTTGGCATGCCCTCAATGGAGTGATGTAGACTTGATGGCCAAGATAATCCAAATATAGCAAATAATAGTAGATAACCTCACAAAAATAATTACTGACAATTTTCTATAAGAATACCTAACAACAAAAGTAACCAATACTTTAATTTAATCCCTAACAATGGCACCAACAAGGTGTTAGGTTTTAGTTATACACCTGTATCACTTGGTTTTGCATGCTTGAGGAAAATGGAAAGTAAATATGAAAAACCCACTAGTATGTTATTATAGTTAGGGATGGGTTTGGCCTCTAGAATAGACCAAATGCAAAAAATGATTGAGAGGTACTGATAAATGGTATGGTCAACTCCTTCGTACTTCTGGCTCTACCTAAACCAAGGTGACAGGACCTATGGGGTAACTCTCTCAAATGGAGAGATTCTAAAATTCAACCTCTATGGATATTTTTGCCACAAGGGAACACAAATCTAACTACAAAATAACCAAACTTGATAACTCCACTTGGGAAGGGTTATCACACAAAATTAACAAATGCTTTAGGTTAGACATAAGCTACTGAAGATATATTCGAGAGTGACTACAATCTTCATTCTAAATAATTTTCAACAACATGGGATAAATGGAAAACTATAGTGCTAGGTCTTTAAAGCACAAGATGCAAATGCATGTTCTATAAGTAATATCTTATGCATTTGTATACAAGTTAACACTTATAATATGCAAAGGGTGTATTATTTATAGGGTGGGATAGTTAGATATTTTTTGAAAAAGGGTGTGGTTTATTGGTGGATTTAAAAAAATGAAATATCTTAAAAACATTCATAGATTCATTTGTTAGCAAAGATAATGAGAAATACCAAATGATCTCTAAAAGGTTAGTACATACACTGAAGCTAAACATTCAAACACTTTTCCTTGTCAAATCCATAAACCTAGTGTGCTATAATAAGTTATTTAGTAACAAATCCTAAAATAATACAAAAATGGTTTATAATCCATTTTTATGATCAATATGATAAGAAAAAGTGAAAAAAACCCAAATGTCCAATCATCATAACTTTAAAAACACATTGTTTCACTTCATCAATAAGAAATAGAAATGAACCACAAGAATTTATATTAACTTGAAAAGAGATATTACATACATTAGTTTTTCAAAAAAATTCCATGGGGAAAAGCATGGTGAGATTTATCTAATTTAAATAAGGGAGACATAAAAATGATCTTAGAGCTTACTAATGAATATACATTTGAAACCACTTTAGTAAGGAATAAAATATCTACACATAATATTTGATCCCAAAATAATTGTGTATAACCTAGACTTAAAGAAAAATGAACAACCAACAACAATGACCAACCCATGAATAGAGGACAAAACATCATATTTCTACATTTTGCACCACTTCCAAATATAGGACTATGGGATGCAATTTGCAAAGCCATATAACAACCCTCTAAGTTATGCCAAGATGCTCCCAACTAGAAAATATTCCTTTCCATGGCCAAAATCTTCATCCATTTATAAGAAAAATCATTACTCTAACTACTTTTATATGTAATGATGAAGATTTGTAGAAAACCCTTTAATTTCATGGGTAGAGATGCCATTTTACATAAACTAGAAGGTGAAATTTTATTGTGGAGGCTAAACAAACTTTTTCATCATGTGTAACTTTTTATAGAGTCCCTTGACCCGTTTATTTTATAGTTAGACCCTCCTAGACAACTGCCTTTCCTCTTGTGTATGCCAATGAGATCCCACTGCCTTATGATGATTGCATTGGAATACTCTATATATGGTAGAGGTAAAAAATGATTTTTGGTCCCTCTGGAAATTATGCTTCAAAATGGTCCACTGACTCTCTTTTACAATATAATTTATTTCTTGTCCATGAAGGACACATTAATTTTATCTTGTAGACCAAAGTTTGACACATATTGACACATGACAATCCACCTCAGGTCTAAAAATGCACTCATGGGCCTCAAAAGTGACCAAATCACATAATTGGCTCAATTTGAACACATTTCATGTTCTCATGCCATCTTGAAGCTAGAGAAAATATACACCATCAATCCTTTGAGAAGTCTCTAAGCATTGACTTCATCATGGGCCATCAATCTTGACATGGGCCTCTAAGATCCTACCACCTGGTATGTCTATGGGTTCAGTATACTTTTTGAATTACTTGGATGCTGTCATACGATGGGGAAGCCACTTATTAGATCTTTATCCCTATTTATGTATCAAATATTTACTCATGCCATTGATCTCAATTACATGGATGAAATACACTTCAATGATCCCTTTGAAACTAGGATTAGCTTAGACCATTGATTTATATATAGCTCATCATGGTTGTGACACATGCCACTACCACATTCAACCAAGACCATTTGCAATGTTTGCTCTCATTCACACCATTTATCTCTTGGATGCATGATCAATAATAAACTATAGATTTTTTTGGTTTCTCACCAAGAGTTTGATACTTATCCTTCTCATGCCTTTTTGTAGGATATTTGAATTGATTACCCATTCTCACCATCAAATCCATTAATAGGGTTCCTATAATGGTGACACTTTTCACCTTCTAGCTTGTCTTGGGGATTTGCTAAAGCCTAAACCTATTACACACTATTAATCGGGATATCTATACTTTGTTTCATACCATTGGTCGATAATAATATGATCAAACTTTTAGTCTTCCCTACAAACTTCATACTTGATATATCCATGCTTATCCCAAGTCTTTTTCATCTTTAATCATCATTAATTAGATCATCTTTGCTTTATTTAACTTACACCATTCGATTATGATCTACTACGTTGGTTGTGATTAGCTCCAAGTTAAGAATAAAAAAAAATCAAGTTAGAGTTCAGGGAATAAATAACTTAGTATATAATCTTAGCCCAAGGTATTGGTTCATAAATAAATATGATATAATCCTTAGGATAGAACTAAAATTTATGTTCATATAAAAGTGACCAAGCATTAATTAAAATAAATAGATAGAAGGACCAATGTCCATGGGAAATAAAAGGGACCAATTTAGAATTTTAGACTAATGTTTGTTCATGTTAATAGACATGACTAAACCTTAGTATAACATTTAAACTTAGTCTATAGCATATTTAATGTGTTCTTGTGTAAATTTATCCCACCAATTTGAATTTAAATCAGAGGGCCTAGGCTAAGGCAATTGGAACATGGTTCTTAAGGTTCTCAGACATGAATTCAACTTGGCTTTTGACAAACCAAAGGCTATTAAAGATCAAATTATCAAGATACTAGACATTTGATGAACACTTAAAATAGGAAGAGGGATAAAAAAATTAGGAATTTATGCTTAACAAGTGCCTAATTATTTTATTATAATTTTTCACACTAACAGACTCAATTACACTGTAACCACTAATCATGTGGGTAGACTTACATGTATTTCTATTTTTAATCTAGGCAAAATTTATCCATGATGATAACATGTGTTACCCATCTTGAAATGCCATGCCCTTAGCTGCTCCTTATAAAATAACTAAAAACATATTACTCACATCAATTGAATATATGTATTAAAAATAAAATCATCTTTAATTACATTTTAAGTGAAGCAATATCCATATACCTTAGTAATAAAAATAATATCAAAATAGTTATTATGAGAGTGATTTGCAGCATACAAAAACTTTGCTATGTGTAGATGTATATTTTGACCTTATTTAATTAATATGTGGTCCACATGGATACTATGTGAATTGAGGATAATTTAAATAATTGACTAATAAAAGCTTACTATAAAATCCTGGCAAATCCTAAATTTTAGGTATAATTCCATTAACAAATCTTTGGCAAAAGTGCCACTAGTATAAATTGACTAATGATTTCAATTATCTATTTCAAAAAAAATATAAATAGATGATGAACCAAGCATCGTATTAAAAAAATAATAATATCCAAAAAAAGAATTAATAAAGTGGTTATAAGATGAGAAGAATAAAGTCAAGATCTTATTTACAGTTCTTTCTTTTTCACGAATAAATTTACCATAATTTTTAAATATTAATTTTGTCCTTTTAAGTGATAAATTTTATTACCATATGACTAACTATAAATTTAATATAGACTTTTTTACGTATTTCAAAAGACTAACTCAATAATATAATAAATCAAGTGTAGAAAAAATTGTAAGAGAAAATAATATTATAGAGTATAAACCACTTATGTGGCCATAGGCAAAGACACCTATTAAAAGAGAGGATGACATATCTTAAAAAATATTGAAAACATTTTCATAGTTTTAAACTTATAAACTATATAATAAGGTCTTTAAAATGTCTTAACCACATCCAAATTGGCCTTTCAAATATTTTTTTTTTTCAATTAACAAACAATGCCAACCAGAATATAATTATTACCTTAAATATTTTTTTTAGAAATATAGTATTATCTTGAGGCTCTATTATGTTTATTTAATATGTTCTTTGTTCATTGTTTAAAATAAGTATCTTGCATTTCATTATTTCTTAGATAAAATCAATTTCTTCTAAATATTTAAAATAAGTTTGTGGTAAAGATCAACTAGTAATATAATAAACTAAGAATAGAAAAATATAATGAATTAATGAATAAATATAATGATAAGATCCCTGAAAAGCATTTATTTAAAGATATTTTCTCAAAATATTATCTTTCAAATATTTGAACCATATCCATAACCAATAATGATGAGGTATTCCAAAATGTCTAAACCATATCTATAAGCAATAATGACATTTCAAATATTTTTCTATTTCAATTAACAACCATGCCAATCAAAATATAATTATTACCTTAAATATTTGAAAATAAAATATGGTATAATCGTGAGGCTCTATTATTATTATCGTGTTTGTTCTTTGTTCATTGTTTAAAATAAGTATTATGTATGTCATTATTTATTAAACAAAATAAATATCTTGTGTATTCAAAATAAGTATGTGGTAATGACCAACCATGTAATATTATAAATTGGGTATAAAAAAATAGTGAAAAAAAATTAGAGTATATAGTATAAACCAACTATGAGGCCATTAGACAAGACATCTATGAATAGCGAGAATGACAAAACTAAAAAAAATATTAATTTTTTTTCATTGTTTTATAATTCTAAACTATATAATAAGGTCTATAAAAATTTATTAACCACATCCATATTATCCTTTCAAATATTTATTTGTTTCAATTAACCTACCTTGCCAACTAGAGTATAATTATTATCTTGAAATTTAAAAAACAAAATATATTATGATCAGGAAGCTTATTGACTCATTTTGTGTAATAAATATAATAAGATCATGTGTCATACTTAGTATAAACTAAACTACATAACACAACTCCCACTTTTAACAAAGTTGGTCAATCTAATAGACACAAAGAAGTTCTTGTTATAAATGACTGATTCTTTTAGGTTGTATCCTCTATAAGTTACACCTTGAAGGAAATTGGAAAATGTTTCTGTTCATAGATTAGATATAATTTTCCTTGAGATGAATTACTATAATTCATGGCTATGATGTACCATAAATATTATGGAAATATTAGCTCATCATATTTTTTGAATAAAACCAAAACCTTGGCCTAACACTTTTTCAAGATTGTAGAATTGAATGTTGAGAAAAATTAAGGCATTTTAGATTTGTGCAATATAAGGGAATGACCTTTTTTATTTGCCACAACAAGTTTTCGACTATGCTTTCAAAGATGGCTCGATTACTAGACTATGAACTAATTTAAGTTTGATTGAAATACTATGAAATGGTATCTTAGAATATTTTAATCTTGTTAATTTATGCCAAATAATGATTTTTGGCTTAATGGAAGATGAAATAATTTTTAATGCATTATCATTTTAAATTTAAAGTTAAGAAACAAGATTGATATAAATTGGAGACTTTGTTGAGGGTCCATACAACTTGATATGGTGTCCTCCATTTTACATTTGATTGAAAGCTCTGGTAATTTAGAAGTCAACATCTTAAAGAAGAGGATTTATTAATAATTCTTCAAACACATTATAGTTTTGTAATACCATATCTGATTTCAAATTTTTTTGAAGGGAATGCAAATAATAATTATCAAGAAAACAATGAAGATTTTTTTTTTCAAATTTTTTGTTTATCTTTAATTAAAATAACATGTCTATAATAGTTTCAACCTCTATTATAGAGCTGCATAAGTATATTATGGTGTTCCCTTGTTATTTTATACCAAGTAGGTATATTTTTGTGTTCTATTTGATTAAGAGAGAATGTCTATAACAATTGAAAACTCTATTGTACAAATACATAACTATATTATGGTATTACCTTATTGTTTTATACAAACTTATTTGATGTATATATAGTTTAATGAAATTCAAGTATTTCTATTGGACCAACAACTTCACTTTTATCAATAGCTTGCATAAATGACTAGAAAATATGATAAAACCATCATATATGTATTCAAACATCATGCTTGAATCCCATATGTGATGTGTTGGACAAAATTTAAATTTTGGCTTGGATTCCATCAATATGCTCGTGCTAATTCACTAAAAATTGGGGACAAATCTAAAGCTCGATCCCTATAATTTTAATTCCACCTGCACCACATTCAGTGCTAGAAATAAAATAAATATTATGTTTGAATTTATTTTTAATTAATTTTCTATAGTCATTAAAACCATATAAAAGGAAGAACATGTTTTTTTAGTCATTTTTATAAATGTGTTAAGGACCACTTTTGACTTATGATAGAATAATATGAAGGTAATAATTATATTTTTGTTCCCATGGTTTATTAATTTAAATAAAATAATATTTAGAAGGCCATTATTGATTATGGATATGGTTAAGATATTTTTATTGACCTTATAATTACTGATTATGGATATGGTTAAAATACTATCATTATATTTATTCATTTTATGATATATGACTGTGTATGCAAACCATTACTCTTAATATTTAGAATAAAATAAACACAGATTAATAACTTGAAATAATAAATAAAATAGTTTATAAATTATATACACCTTCATTTTATATCTCTCATCCCAATCTTTTGACTACTAAAGCTTTGCTTATGCAAATAGTTTGCATCATTGACTAGAAAAATCAATAAACCATCACACATGAATTCAAGAAATATAATTATGCTAGAATACATATGAATATATATAATAGAGTTTAAAACTATTATAGACACATTCTCTTAATAAAATAGAGATCTTATAGTAGTTGTTTTTATCTACATTCATCTATCTTAAAATGAATAAATATAATGATAAGTTCCGTAAAATGCATTTCTTTAAAGATACTGGCTTGCCATCCTCATTTTTTGTAGTTGTCTTTCCCTATGACCCTATATCCAAATAAGTTAATAATAATATTTTGGTTGGAATGGTTTTTTAATTTAAATAAGAAATTATTTGGAAGGATATTATTGATTATGGATATGGTTAAAAAAATTTGACAGACCTAATTTTATAGTTTGTATCTCACTTATCAAATATATGTATATATGATCATATTATAAATAATATAATCTACCCTATATAAGAAAGTAAATACTATAGAAGAGAAAATGTTTTAAATTAAATATTTATAATTTTATCAAAGTGTTTTATTAATCTCTTGATATCCCTTTTATATCTCTATAGTTAAAAAAAGGTTAAAAGAAATTAAATAAAAGCAACCAAGAGAAAAAAATACTCAATATAATCAATGTATACTTATAAATCAATATTTTATATATCAATCTCTTTATATCCCTTTTGTATCTTAGATTATTATTTTTAAATACTTACATAGGTTTGCACTCAATATATATTAAGTACTACACATGATATTATCATATGTACTGAACAAAAAAATCCCTTGAGAATCATAATTTTGGGAGAAGTAGGATTAAAAAAAAGATTTGAGCCTCTCCCTCAGGATCATATTAAATTTTCATTATGTTACGTACATTTATATACTGATTTTGCCAAGGCTAAAACATGATCAATACATAGAAAAAACATTAAAATTTTATTATAAAACATTAAAATCCATGCTTTCTTCCATAATTATTAAGTAAAGAGTAAACCATTTAAACATATTTTATATAATAAATAAAATATATCCATGTATGTATCAAAACTACCAAAAATAATATTAGAAATCTTAAAAATATGAAGACTATATTTAAAAATTAATACCAAGTATCAACACAAATTTAAACATAATAATTTTAATTTTAATCAGAGTCTATATTAAAAACCAAATTTATTAAAGCAGAAAACTTATCAATCAATTACTCATTTTACTCCATGAAATTATTAGGAAGTTATACCAAGTGGGTCGAGTGCCCTTCAGAATCATCCACCTCTAAATTAATCTTTTTTAACATTTTTACCTCTATAGGTTATGTTCCAGGGGTGCTAACAAATTTCCTACTAGAAGTAGTTATATCATGCTCATGGGGTGGAATATTTGTGTTAAGTATAATAATTTCATTGGTATGTAATTTTATAGTTAACTCAAAAATATTTTCATGCTGAGGTTGTTCAGGTAATGGAACATTTTTCTCATTAGGATGAATAGCAAAATGAACATCCATGTGTTGAGGGGGCTCATTTGGAATGCCTCATTTGAAAGGATGATTCCTCTAATGTATTCACCTCCATCCTCTATTTACATGGTAATTAAAATAATTAAAAATCAAAGAGTTCTTAAAATTCCAAAAGATAGCGCCATTGGCATAAAAATGTAAGGAAACATGGGTTCCTTAAATAGCCTAGTAAATGTGTTAGTAGTCCTATGATAATGAAAAAAATAGTCACCTCAAGAGATACCCCATGAAGGAATAGCCTCACTAAATTTAACATTATTACAAGCCCAAACATCTCTACCTAAATCATTTGACCCTAGATTTTAGCCTGGCATCTAATAAAATATGCTAAAATAAGCAATTTATACAACTGAACTTAAATAGTTATTAGTTTTCATTATCCTAAAAATATAATGCATCAAGTTATTAAAATTGAAAATAAATACAAATAATAATTATATATTCATCATCTTGGATAAAAATTAATCATTCCATCTTCTTTATAAACATATTGAAATAACAACTACCAGCCTAAGAAAACTACGCATCATTATTTTACAATCCTCATGCCATGTGTTATTCTTTCACAATCAATATTATAATTTCAATTTTTTTTTGAAAATTTAGAAAACCATACCAAATAGAATATAAATATTTCCCTAGACATTTAAAATAAAATACAATAGGATCATGAGGATCTAAGACTCTTTTTGTGTAGTACATACGATAAGATATGTGCAGTACATATTATAAAATGTGTACAAACCACAACTCACACTAAAAACATTTTGAAATATCTTAATATATAATTCATATGGGTATGATTCACCAAAACATTATACAAAACATTTATATTCTAATCTACAATAGTAAGTCACACACACACACACACACACACACACACACACACACACACACACACACACGAGGCCCACCTTCAAATATTACGTGAAAATGTTATGAATATTATTTCACATCACATGATATTCCTTATGATTTTAATAACGAAAGAAATGATATTTATTTTATTCTTATCATTGCATGTGGTGCAAATGGAATTAAACCTATGGGGTTTGAGGTTTAGATCTCACACCATTTTTTTGTGAATTGGAATTGATATATTGAGGAAAATAAGCTTAAGGTAATAATTATATTTTTTAATTATTCCATCCTCAATTTGCATAGAAGTATCTTCCATGCAATTATTTCTATGAGAAGATCACTTGTTTGTTTTTCTAAAATAATTATGTGGTAAAGACCAACAAAATAATATATTAAATTAAGTACAACAAAAATTATGATAAAAAATCAAGGTATATAGTATAAATAACAAACCAACATTGTATCCATAGAGAAAGACTATATATATATATACAGTGTTTCTCTATCGATACAATGAAACATTTTGAAATACCTTAATATATAATTCATATGGGTATGATTGAACAAAACATTATACAAAACATTTATATTCTAATCTAAAATAGTGAGTTACACACACACATGCACATGCGCGCGCACACACACACACACACACACACACACACACACACACACACACGAGGCCCACCTAGGAATATTATGTGAAAATGTTTTGAATATTATTTCACATCGGATGATATTCCTTATGATTTTAATAACTAAAGAAACGATACTTATTTTATTATTAGCATTGCATGTGGTGGAAATGGAATTAAACCTATGGGTTTTGAGGTTTAGATCTCACACCATTTTGTTCTGAATTGGCATCGATATATTGAGGACAATAAGCTTAAGGTTATAATTATATTTTTTAATTATTCCATCCCCAATTTGCTTAGAAGTATCTTACATGCAATTATTTCTATGAGAAGATCACTTGTTTGTTTGTTTAAAATAATTATGTGGTAAAGACCAACAAAATAATATATTAAATTAAGTACAACAAAAATTATGATAAAAAATCAAGGTATATAGTATAAATAATAAACCAACATTGTATCCATAGAGAAAGACTATATATATATATATATATATATATATATATATATATATATATATATATATATATATATAAATATATATATATATAAATATATATATATATATATATATATATATATATATATATATATATATATATATATATATATATATATATATATATATATATATTTATATACATATATATACACACACACACACACAGATATATATATATATATATATATATATATATATATATATATATATATATATATATATATATATATGAATTTTACATTTTCTAGATTGAGTCAAGCTAGGTAAAGAACACATGAATCCATTAGAGTTATTCTTAGATTTATTTAAAATGTCTTGAAATAGATTTATTCTACTCTTAAAGCTTTTAAATTTTAAGACAAATAAGATTTTAATAATATAGAAAATTAATGTCATTTTCAAGCAATAGTGATCTTAATAATATGGTCAGTTCTATTTAAATATACTCATATCATAATCTTATTTTAATCCATCAAAGAAAGAATGGAAAATTAATGAGGATTCAGGGAAATATTTAAAATAAAAAATTGAACAAGTTAATTGAGTAAAAAATTATTACTTTACCTATGAAAGAGAGAATGAGAGATTTATATGATTAATGAGATATTGAAAATAAAATTGAAGAATAATTTGATTAAAACATGATTAACTTACCTCAAGTAATAGAACAAGAATAATCAAGATATTTTCATGTAAATTATATTAAAATCATTGTTATTATGAAATATGAAGATAATATAAAATATATATGCATGAATTAATTAGATAATATTTACAAAAAGTTTATGGTATTAAAATTTGAAACAAAAAAGTATTACAAGAAATATGAATGATATAATTGCTCATATAAAACAATGCTTGAGTATGCTTATAAATCATCTTAAAAATTACAATACCAAGTGAAATGTCAAATTAGATAAGTAAGTGGCTAGAAAAAATAATTTAGAATATTACAATATATCATTTCATTATAAAATACATCCACTTTATAGATTCATTATTTTTATTGAATTATAAAACAAACTAAACTCAAACATCAATGAACATTGTTTTTTTTTTTTTTTTTAAAAATTTAAAGTAATTTTTTAACTGATTGTTCATATAATAATCCTTTATTTATAAAAACCATAATAAATAATAATAATAAAATATGGAATAATAATTCAAGTATGAATTTATGGACAATGAATTTCTATAGATACATTTTATTTGCAAGGAAGAATTAACATAGAAATAAATTACAAGTTATATTTGGTTGAAAATAAATATTGGGTCATACAATGTGTTTCTTGAGACACACTAAAAATGTCAAATTAAATTGATTCCATCCACAATTTTTGAATGTATTAATATTGTAAATGATTAATATTTAATTAAAATTAAAATGTAAAATTATTTTTTCAAAGAACAAAAATAAATATTTTAGAAGTAATGAAGATGTTAACAATCAATATTCATATTAATTTAAACCCTCTTGCTCATCCCCCATTTTCTTAACAAAAAACAATCAATGTTCATATTTAGCTTTTAAAAATAACATAAATTATAAGTTTATTCTAAATAAAATTAGAAAAAGAAATTAAATAAATATTAATAAAACCAAGAAATATACAAATATATCTATTCAAATTAATATTAATGAAAATCAACTCCAAATGAATAGTATTTTAGAATAATTTCTTTTCAAAAACTAACTTGTCATGGATTTATTTGGGTATGTCTACAATCTCTATATTTATATCTAATTGACCTTAGATCTATAATGAATATTATTACTTAAGTTTGTTTATTAGTTTCTTATCTCTTTTGATTTATTTTAACTAATTATTTTTAGTTTGATATATTTTTTATTTATTTCAATATTTTTACTTCTCTTTCTACTTTGAAACATATTTTTAATGCTTTAATAAGTTAGAGTGTCTTGGAACTTTTGGCATTATCAGGTGTATTATTTATTATTAAATATTAGATAGTGAGTATTTGATATTTCATGTGTTTCCAATCATAATTTATAATAATGTGTGCCACATCGTAGCTTTCATTTAGTTTAGCTTAGTTTTCTTTCTAAATTTATTCATCTATGTTGCGATCAATTTTATTTTTAATTTTTATTAATTAGTTTTAAGTTTGGATTGTCTTACGGTGCACATTTTATTCATTTAATAATGATATCTGCTATATCAATATTTACACTATTTCATGAAATGTTGTTATATTCATTTTAACATTTTATTCGTTTTCTTGTTTTCAAAGTTTTTTCTTAGAGGAGTTAATTTACCTAAAATAATCCATCAAAAAGATAAATTGTTAGGGATATATTACTGAAATTTTTGATGAATTTAATTCATTCAAATTTTATTGGTTTACTTTAAATAATGAAATAAGATTGATTAAAATAGTTTCATATAAATTATGTTACAAATATATATTTTTTAATATATTATATAGTGTAAAGATATTATACAATATTTAGACTTGAATTAAAATAATAATATTTAAACTATTTTTATGATGGTAAAACTAAAAACATAAAATAATTAATAGAGACACAATTGTTCATCCAAAATAATGCTTGAATATATTTACAAATCATCTTTCAAATTACAAAACCAAACAAAATATCAAATTACATGAGCGGATGGTTGGTAAGAATAATGAAAAATATTATGATATATCATTTTATTATGGAATCCATTTTATTATTGAATCATGTAAAAAAAGACTGATTTTCATTTTATTTAATTATTTTTGTAATAAATAGTTCCTATAATATTCTTTTATTCTTAATATATTTTACATGTAGTAATGAAAACATTAAAATAATGGTTAAAGTATGAATTTATGGAAAATGAATTCCTGTATATCCTTGTCTAGAAAACATAACTTAGAAATAAATCACAAGTTTTAATTCATTCAAAAGAAATTTCAATCATGTTAAATATCATTTATTATTAATTAATATAATATATTTTTTGATATTAGTAAAATATGGAGACAAGGGATGATGTCATTATGAAAGGGGAGTAGAATAATGAAGAAAAAGATTGGGCAAAGGGAGTTATGGAGGGGAACTCTTTCATGAAGAGGATGGATTAGAATATTTTTTTTAAGTTGGTTAGTTCAAGAACCAATAAAAAGGGAATTTTTTGGTCCAAGTTGGTTAAAGGAGTGTCATCATCTAGAAAAAGATGTTTTGATCTCTTCCCCTCTATCTTAGGTGGGGATTTTTCATTGGAAATACCTAATGAAGAAGTTAACTACACTGAACATGAGTTTGGAAATAATCTCATAGCCAAGTTTCTTGGCTTCAAATACAATATTGATGAAGTGAGAGACTGGACCTAGAAGAGATGGAAATTGAAGCTCCAAGGGTTGATTGTATCCATGGCCAATGGATTTGTACTATTCCCTTTATTTAATAATGAAGAATATGCCAACCTTCTTGAAGGAGGATTATCAACCTATGGAAAATAGACCCTTATCTTGTATAAATGTAGATTTGGATTCAACCCCTTCAAATAGGATTTAAATGCTTATTTTATTTGGATTAGACTCACAATGGTTCTTTAGATTTATAGAAGGAAAACATCCTAATTGGGATCATGGTATCTATTATATCCCTTATTGTAGTTGACTCTACAACCAAGTCTAAAAGTGAACTAGTTTTGACTAAACTCTATGTTTTTGTGGACCCAAAAAATGTTTTACCTAAATCTATCAGGATGAGATCCAAGTTGGGAATTTAGAATAAAAATGTTTTGTATGAAAGAAATAATGAGATATATTACAATTATTACATGATTACACACATTTGTGATAAGAAAAAAGGTGAACAAAATGATAATATCTCTATGTTTAGGAAGCAATACAAAGAAGTTTCTAAGGAACCAAATCTTGAGTTTGTTGCAGTTGAGAACATTACTCAAATAGCCTCCTCCCTAAAGGCAAAAGAGCCCCTTCTATTGACCACATTGTTGGAGATATAGTTGATGAATTCTTTTTTGGCTAAAGATGAAGGGAATTATTTAGATATAACGTAAATATTCAAAGATAAAATGGATTTTACAATAATATTTTAGAAATTCATATCTTAATCTGTCCCGATTCTACTTCCTCTAAACGAATTTCTTTTGACAAGTCATAATCTATGTTGGAAACAAAGCTAGCATACTATCAATATTCAAATATTTATGTTCTTAAGTATGAAATTCCTTATCCATGGTCGATGGACCTAGATCTTTTTCCACCCATTTAGGATTTTAGGAATATATATTTTATACACCAAAATGAAATGGTTAATAAAACCATGAGGTTTAATACAAGTAAAAAGGGACATCCTGTCCCTAGGGGTTCAAAGTCATTGGATTCACTTTCAGATAAAGGAACCACTTCTTGAATGGTTGATGCGTAAAAAATTGGCCAAACTTTTGATGGCCATAAATTTTGACTCATAGCTCTATTTGAGTTCTTTCGTGCACCAAAACAACCATCTCAAAAAGTTAAATTCTTCCCTAATCTGATCCATCTACTTAGACTTGATTTTGATATTTTTTTGAGGTTAAATGTGATCATATAAGGGTGTGAAAATATATTTTAATGATTTTTTAACAATTTTCTAAATTTAGAAATTGTATATTTTTAGAACTAGAAGTCAAATTCAGTTGAATTTTGTCCCATAGTCTAATTTCAATATTTAAGATATTTGAAGAAATTTTTAAATCCATGTGTGTTTACATGTTAAACTTACTATAAATAGTTTCTGCTAAAAATAAACATTATATTTAGATTTTAGTTCTTTTTCAAATTTTACATGTAGACTTTAATTTTTCAATTTAGGATTATTTAAGCATGATTTAGTTTTATAATTATTTCAAGTAATCAATATGAATCAATTCTGAGTATTATTTTAATATATTGGCCTATTGGTAATTTTCTTGTTCTTATTAGTTTTTGGTTTCATTATTTTATATTAGAGAAAGTTGGAATCTTGGAGGAGTAAATAATGGTGAGAGGATGGGGAGGTATGTCATAGATGAACCATACTATACAATAAATTTAGAGAAAATATCAATAATTAATAGAGGTTATCACCAATCAAGCAAGGACATAAGGTGGTGATGAGGAAGACACAAATCATGATGACCAAATTTAGTAAGAAGAAGAATAATAAAAGCAACCATCATCGATGGAAGAGAGGATGGTTTAGGATTTATAAGGAAGGAATGAAGGAATCAAAGTTGATGTTATAGATTATGGAGGTAGTTTAAAACTATAAGAGTTGATAGATTAGATGAATAGCATGGAGAAGTTCATTGAGTGGAAGACTTTGAGAGAAGGCAAGAAGGTAAGGTTTACATGCACAAAATTGAAAGGTCATGCAATGATTTGGTGGGATCACTTGAAAAAAGAGAGATAGAGAAAAGGTAAAGAAAAGATTAATTCATGAAAAAAGATAGAGAAGCTAAGGGAAAAATTTATTACTGAGGATTATGTACAAACCCTATAAAGAATATTTCAAAATTTAAGGTAAAAATATCACAATATACAAGAGTATACATATGAATTTAGAAAGCTTTTCATATGAGTGAAGCATGATGAAATAGAAAATTAGATGGATATAAGGTATGTAAATGGTTTGAAATTTACTATTCAAGAAGAATTAAGCATGATTATAATACATAACATGGAAGAGGTTTATCAATTAGCTTTGAAGGTAGAAGATAAATAAAATAGATAGAATTTCAAAAAGATATATACTAGTTTAAAAAGAGGTATATCCCCTCCAATAAGGGGATGAGGTGGGTTTAATACCACCAGAGGTGGATTTATTTCTAATAAAATTGAATCATCATGTGGTACATAAAGGAAAGATGATAATAAGAAAGGGTTTCAATACCAATAAAGAGAAAGAGTATTTCAAAAAGGATAAGATTATGGAGGTGCTAAAGGATGGCTTATGAATCAACATAGATCTTGTGTTTGTTACAGATGTGAAGAAAAAGAGCACAAAGAATTTGAGTGTCCAAACTATCAAGATCAAGAAAAGAGGAAAGAATATTTCCCAAGAGTAAATCTAGTTGAGTCTCAAATAGAAAAAAAATACTGAAGTTACACTAGCAGATGTTGGAGAGAATCTTATGATGAGAACAACCATGATTGCTCCAAGAAAGGAACAAGTGTATGATAAATAAGGTGGTGATGCATGACTATGATCAAATATTTTTTGAATAAGATATACTTCAGGTGGAAAGGTATGCAACATAATTATAGATGGTGGTAGTTGTTAAAATATGGTTTCTAAAGAAATGATTGAGAAACTGAATTTACAATGTGAAAAACATCTTAATCCTTATTTGATTTAATAGTTTAATAAAGGGAGTGAGATTTAAATAGATAAAAGGTACATAATCATGTTTTTTATAGGAAAAACTTAAAATGATGAAATATGGTGTGATGTTATTCTCATAGATGCTTGTCATGTGTTATTGGGGAGACCATGGTAATTTTACAAGAAAATAGTTTGTGATGGAGGAAAAAATATGTACACTTTTTAGAAAGGTGATACAAAGGGAGTTTTATTACTTGTTAAAGAGGAAGTGAAGATAGAAAACATGCTATGTGCTAAATTTTTTTATCTAAGATACGAAGGTAGCATGTTATTATTATGCATTAGTAGCAAATAATGAACAAACAAAAATGGTGCCAATACCAACAAAAGAAGTAATAGTATTTGAAAAATATGTAGACGTTATGTCTAATGAGTTACCAGATGGTTTACTGCCGAAGAGAGATATTCAACATCACATTGATTTGATTTCAAGATCAGCTCTACCCAATCAAGTAGCTTATAGGGTGAGTCCAATATAACATGCAAAATTAAATAAACAAGTTATTACATAACTAAAGAAGAAAGTGATAACGGAGAGTATGAGTCCATGTGCAACACCAACCTTTCTAACTCAAAATAAAGATAACAGATAAAGAATTTATGTCGATCATAGAGCAATTAATAAAATTACAATAAAGTATAAGTTTTTTATACCTCATTTAGATGATATGATGGATGTGCTTGTATGAGTAAAATATTTTACCTAGACTGATCTAAGGAGTGGCTATTATCAAATTTGAATTCTTGAAAGAGATGAGTGAAAATTTGCATTCAAAACTATGGATGGCTTAAATGAGTGGATGGTGATGTCATTTGTATTATCTAATGCACCTAGCACATTTATGAAGGTGATGAATATAGTGCTAATAGAATACATTAGTAATTTTATGGTTGTTTATTTTGATGATATTTTTATACTCAATAAGACTAAATAATAATACTTACAACATTTGAGAATGGAAATGGATTTGTTAAGAAAAGATAAGTTATATGCAAATTTGAATAAGTGTAGATTTATACACAATAGTTTGGTATTTTTGGGATTTGTAGTTTCAACAAATAATTTGAAAATAGATGAAGAAAAGATAAAATAAATTGTTCGATGGCCTATTCCAAAAACAATTATAGAGGTAAGAAGTTCTCATGGCTTAGTAACTTTTTACAAAAAAATTATTAAAATTTTTAGTAATATTATGGCACCAATAATAGATTCCATGAGAGGGAATGAATTTCCATGGACTAGAGTAGCCATAGAAAGCTTTTAAATTTTAAAGAAGAAGATTATAGAAAGGTAAATTTTAGCATTACCAAATTTTAACAAAGTCTTTGAGGTTGATTGTAATGCTTCATTTGAGGGAATTAGTGCTATGTTGATTGAATAAGGAAAGCCAATAACATATTTTAGTGATAAATTGAATGAGTTAAGAACAAAGTATTCTACGTACGATGTTTAACTTTATGCAATTATACAAGCATTAAGACATTAGAGGCATTATCTAGTGCCTAAGGAGTTTATACTATTTATGGATCACGAGGCTTTGAAGTTTGTGAACACACAAAAGAAGTTTAATAGTAGGAATGAAATGTGAGTTTCTTTTTTGTAGGGGTATATTTTTATGTTGAACCATAAATAAAGAAAATAGAAATAGGTAGTTGATGCATTGAGCAAGATGGTAGCATTATTATCTACTATGGTGAGTGAAGTAGTTGGATTTGAAGCTATCAAAGATTTAAATGATACTTATCCATATTTTAGCATGGTCACTGAGTAATGCAAGAATCCATTAATAGGTGGGATAGATGTTATTCATGATGAGTATCTTGTATAATAAAGTTATGTTTTCAAAAGGAAATAAATATGCATTCTAGTTGGGTCTCTATGAGACAATATAATAAGATAATTACATAGTGGTGGTTAAGCTATTCATTTTGGTAAGATGAAGACAATAGCTTTGGTGGAAGAAAATTATTTTTGGCTAAAGATGAAGAAAGATGTGACAGGGTATGTTTCAAGGTGTAGAATATGTTAGGTGGCTAAAGGACATGCAAAAAATACTAGAATATACATGTTATTAGCATTTCTAGAAGGACCATGGATAGATTTGAGTATGGATTTTGTTTTGAGATTTCCAAACACATAGAGAGGTAATGATTAAATTTTTATTGTTGTAGATAATTTTTTTAGAATAGATCATTTCATTGCATGTAAAAAAAACCAATGATGCCACTAGAGTTGTAGAATTATTTTTATGGATAATGTGAGATTCCATGGTGATCCAAAAACTATTAATTAAGATAGGGATACAAAAAAATTGATTCATTTTTGGAGGACATTATGGAAGAAGATGGGTACTAGGCTACAATTTAGTATTACATATCACCCACAAATAGATGGATAGATAAAACTTGTGGATAACATCTTGGGAAATTTATTGAGATACATAGTGGGAGAGAAGCCAAACTAATGGGACATGGCTTTACCATAAGATGAGTTTGAATATAATAGTTTAGCGAATAGATCAATAGGAAATTCACCTTTTAAAATTATTTATGAAATGAATATTATGGTTATTTTATATTTGGTATAACTACAAATGGTAGATGGAATTAGTGATGATACAAAAGCATTTGTAGAGCATATGCAACAATTGCAAGGAGTAAGAAGAAGTTGGTAGTAAAGTAATGAGAAATATAAAGCAGCAACAAATGTTCGAATAAGATCAAAGGTATTTGAAGAAGGAGAGTTAGTAATGGATTACTTAAGGAAATAAAGGTTTTCAAAAGGCATTTACAACAATTTGAAGTACAAGAAAATTAGACTATGTAAAATTATGAAAAAAAATCAATGATAATGCATATGAGATGAGTTTACCATAAAATTTTGATATATCTCTAGTATGTAATGTTTCATATTAATATGAATTATATGGAGAGGATGGTGAAGATGATGAAGATAAATAAGTAAATTGGGGGCATTGTTCAAAAGAAGAAGAAATAAAAAATAGTTTAGGTTTTGGATATGAAGACAATGAGCATAAGGCAAGGGAATTATAATAGGTATTTGGTATAGTGGGAGGGATTGAAATAAGAAAGAAACACTTGGATTAAATAATAAAAGTTGAACACGATTGAAAAGCAGAAATGGCATTAGTACAATGAGGTCAACTCGTAGGAGCTGAGTTGTTTTCAACAAGAGGAGAATGATGTAGAAAAAATAAGCAAAATTTTAAGAGGCCATAAATTTTGACTCATAGCTCCATTTGAGTTCTTCCATGTGCCAAAAGGATCATCTCAAAAAGTTTAATTTTTACATAAACTACTCTATCCACTTGTATTTGATTTTGATACTTTTTAGAGACCAAACGTGATCATTTGATTGTCTAAAATTAGCTTTTAATGATTTTTTTGAGAATTTTTTTAAGTTAGAAATTGTATATTTTTAGAATAGGAAGTCAACATGAGTTGAATTTTTTTATATATTATAATTTTACTATTTAGGTTATTTTTGATATTTGTTAGAGCCACAAGTGCTTGCATGCAAAAATTACTATAAATAGAAGCTACCAAAATAGTCTTTTTTTTAAGATTTCAACATTTTTTTGAATTTTATATGTAGACTTTAATTTTTGAGTTTAGGCTTATTTAAACATGGTTTGGGTTTGTAACTATTTTAAACAATCAATACGAATCAAGTTTTAATAATGTTCCAAATTCTTGGCCTACTAGCAATTTTCTTATTCTTTTTATTTTTTGGACTCATTAATGGTTTATATATTATGTTCCAGGCCTTTGCTTTAGAATAGATTGGTTAAGATTTTTCTTTTCTTTGTTGTTGAATTATTTGGTCCTATGGTGGAAAGGATTCAATAAGGGGTTGACTAGTTGGTAAGAGACGTTGGGAATGTACTATTAGGTAGAATTTGGAATAATTAGTAATTTGAATTTAAAATTTGTCATGATTGCCTTTTTTCTTTTGATTTTAAGGATGACTATTAAGGAAAATTTTTAGAATCAGGTTCTTTTGAGTTCTAAATATTTGAAGTTGATTGATTTTTTGAAGATCTATTATTTATTTCCTTCATAGTTGATACTTCCCAATTACTCCTCATATCCCTTTGAGGGTCTTCTCTATGCTCAATATTCCTTTTAAGCCCCTAGATCCCCTTGGGCCTAGAAAAAACTTCTAGACTCTGTTTTTATGAGCATTACACTTTTTTACTTCTTTTGCTTTTTTTGTTGCTATCTTAGTCCTTTTTCAAAAAAATATCTAGAACCTAAGGGGGAATCCTTATTATATTGGTTTTTTCTCTTGGGGACCTTAGCACCCTTGTGCCCAAGGTGGGTTTCTTTCATGATCCTTCTTCGATCCTTATTTCAATTTTTACCCTTAGAGACCTATAGCTCCTACTATGTTCGGCGCAGGATTCTACACCGACCTGAAAAAGGTTGGTTAATATTAATCTATAGATAACATGAAAATATCAAATTAAATTGATTGTATCCATTATTCATAAATTTATTTTAGTAAACATGAAGAATATTTGATTAAAATTAAAAGGTGGAACACCTTTTAAAAAAATTAAAATTATTAAACAAAATCTTATAATATATATATATATATATATATATATATATATATATATATATATATATATATATTAATAATCTAGGTTTATACCTAAAAAATTATCAAAAATAATAAATTAATAATATATTCTAAACAAGAATGTCATGTGCTAAGTCCATGCAATAATATTAACAAAATTGAAATTTGTTCTTAAATATTGTGTAAAATAAAAGTGATTCAACATTTTTCCAAAAAAAATTGTGTCTATCATTCTGCCATAACATTACTTGTTTTTGCCTCCCAAATATGTCTCTTAAAAGATGTATGTTAATAGCATTAAACATGGTTCAGATGTGGATTTTAAAATCAAAATAAATGATATTATCCTTTTACCATCATGACAAAAATATTATAATCATACATCTTGCATTTGTTAACAAATGTGCCATTTACAAAGATATCTTATAAAATTGCATTGTTGTTATTCACAACTAGAAAGCAATTGCAATTTTTTTTAAATGTCCATATAATATGCACATCAAATGTCAAGATCAAAGAGGGAAAAAAATATAGTTTAAAATATAAATAGTAGCACAATGGATACAATAAATGCCAATTAAAAATTTCAAACACTTGAAGGACTGAAATGAAATGGAAGAAAATATTACACAATGGATACAATAAATGCCAGTAAAATAGATACTAGGTATAAAGTTTGCTTTGTTTTAAAAGAAGAGACGTATGGTGCATTATTTTTATAGATTTTGATAGCATCTAGAAATTATTGATAGTAAAATGGATTTTCAAGGAGAGAGTGAGTCTTTCTTTAGATTTAATTAATGGGTTCTAATAAATGAATTAATATTTATAAATAAAATGTAAATCGTATTGATTGGTAGATTGCCACTTTGAGGAGTTGTTTTCAACCTCACAAAAAATTATTTACATGTTATTTATCTGTAACCTAAAAATAAATATACAATTTCATTATGGACCAAAAGACAAGTATATATGTGGAAGAACCTTATGAAACATACGTGTTGGCAAATTGGGCATAGATCCATTAGATAGTCTCTCAACAGTTGTGAATCAAACATTACAATCTTGTGAAAGACATGAAACATAGTTGATAGACGAAGTGTGCTATAAGATAATCAATATAGCTCTCCCTCTCAAATACCCTAATTAAAAAATAGAAATGAAAAATGTAGTACAGAACATGAAACTCCTAATTCTACCAGGATAAATAGAAATATGTTTGTTAACATTATTATAAACTCGCTAAAACATTCAATGCTTGGCCTAGATCATTTAACGGGTTGATGGCTACCGAGTATGATGGAGGGTTAAAAGTTGTTGAAATTGAGAAGTAGAATGTATTATCATAGAGATATTCATTTAGTTTTAAGACCGAGCCTCTGAAATACGTTGGACATTTTTTACGTTTTCCATGATTGATTGACTCGGATCGATTCTCAACAATACCATAATTATCATCTTATTCCCTGACATATACAATCTGTATACAATTTTATTGTTGATGTAGTGAGTTCTTTATCTAGAGCCAACATCTTATGAAGTACAATCTATTTTCTTGTATGGAACTCATGCAACAAAAGATATTTAAATTTTTGGGCCTTGTCTCCCTGCAGTCGAGCATATTGATAAGCATTTTTAGCGGACAAATCTACTCTAAGAAATAAAAAACCAAAATTTAGCTGAAGCATTTTACTCCAGAGATTTCCATGTCATAAACCCGCACAAGTGAAAGTAAAATAAAACACTTTATTCCACCGTCTTGATCCGCAATCAATGCTGGAGTGCTCCGTATACTTCGGTTGGAGAAACAAACGGTAAATTTAGGAAAGAAGCTACGTTTTCTCTTGAATGCAGGATCTAATGCTGGCTGGAACGTTTATTTTTGCCTCAGATTTCTGTACTGCGTGGAGGGCCGAGTTGCACGGTGAACAATTTTGAAAATAAAATCTATGTTCTTCATGATTGGAGAGAGATATGGAAGACGGCGTTTTTAGTTGTTGGAACACGCCAATTGCCAGGGGAGCGAGCTGCGAACCCCAACGCTCCTGTTTTTATTATTTTTATGGTTCCTTCTTAACAAGCTCGTGCGGCACCATAACTTCAGGCCTGGAGTCGATTTGAAAATTAAAAATAGAGATTGACGTATATTCTTTTTGCTGGTTTGGTCTCCCAACGCAGGGGCACGATTTTAGTAGACATTCTTTGAGAAGCCAGAAAGAGATTTGAACCCCCAACGCCAACCTGAGCATATCTATGCATACCTTGGATGAGGAGACGGCTTCGATTTGCATACACATTCTTTTAAGAAGTTTTCGGAACAGCATTGAACAACTGATGAGACTCTAAGCCTACCATATAGGGAAGCAAGGAAAATGTATCCTGAAGGGAGTCGGCTGGATGGGAATAAGAAACCACGGCATCTTGAGAAGGATCGCGAATGGCAAGGAAAAGAAGGGCTTCAGGCTGGCCGTCCCAGTTTACCAGATAAGTGAACCCTGATTCGTTAGTATGCATAAACCACTGCGTTTTAAATTTTGATGAAATTCACAGAAATGAAATCTTAAGGCATCTAAATCGATTTTAATAGCTAGCTCCATCGCTATGTTTTGAAATATTTTACAATGACCTTGCCATTATATTTTATCATGTACGAATTTCGCAAAATGATCAATTTTTCCCCGTTTCATTTTGTGGGATGGACGTAGAGTTAACCCAGCTGGTCGATTTCGTTAATAAGCAAAAATTGAATCATTACACATGAGGCTCAACCTCATCTTACCCTGCAGCGTCTTACGTGAAAGGTTTTTTTTCTGTTTGAATGGGAAGAGAAACCATTGGGGTTATTGTCTTCGGGTATTAGATTCAACCATTTTGGGCAATTTTAACGATGGGTCATGTTTTTATTGATTGTGCCGATCTCATTTAATACCGAGACTACTACAGTCGACTTTAACCTGACTGTACCGTTCCTTCGGTTCGTTTGGTTGAGGACTGTGTGTGGGTATGTGTTTTGAGGAGTTGTAAAGCTGAGTTTTCTTCCTCTTATGTTTTCTTTTGGTGATTGTATTTAGTCCCTTTATTATTTATGGGAATGCACTCTTTTTTATTTTGGACCTAATTGGGTAACGGTGAGACCCCATTGATCTAATTTATTCATCTGGAAAGGCATATAAGCTACGTTATAATGTCTGGGAAAACTGTTATTGGCTGTACTTGTACATGTTTGGGGGGTTTTGTGAGCTACGCCATGCTTGCATTTGGCTGCAATTCATCAACTATTGGATCATATTAAATCCTCCTTTTGTCTTATGCTAGTGATTGAAGTGATTTTCTCATGACCCTTTAAGTTTCTCAAGTTATGTGATTTTAAGAACATTTGAGGTGGCAAGATAAGTATCGTGGCAGTAATGAGAATGCTTGTGATATTGAAAATATTGAGACTTGGAATTCATGGACACATGGTTTTCATTAAATTAATTTCCCCGACTTAGAGCTAATACTAGCTCGTTGAGTAGATTTTGGTATGCTACTCCTTTTGATGATTGTCCTTTTCTTGTTTCATATGAAACCTTGAGTGTTGAAGGTTAATTCCCCTAAAGGTTTTAGTAAGTTTTGTTTTGGACCCTATTGCTTGTTCTTGATTGCCTATGTGCTTGCCTTTTGAGTTGTTTGACTACTGTGCAGTTGAACCATGGCTTGTTTGATTACATGCTCATTTTTACTTGGTAAAACCCAGATGCCTGATTCCACTATCTTGTTAATGGATGGAGTGGTTAGGGCCACCGATGGTTGGGCTCATCAGGGTAAACCTTCGGGGTTGGCCATGTCACACATTATGTATTCC
>JARHVA010004196.1:107500-110000 GCA_037957365.1 Torreya grandis
GTTCATGGGAGATCAACTTCAAGTACTATAGAGTGCTTGGTGTACTGGCAGGGTTATTACTAACTGGTTGGAGAGGTGAACACCAATTTTGTGTGTGAGTTGTGTGTTGGGACCATTTTAGGTAGGAGAGTGTTTTGAAGAAGAATTACTGTACACTTGAGGTGTGGGAAGCCTCTGTAAGGTGGAAGAGTGTGGTGGCTCTTTATTGTATTCTTTTCTGTACAAATGTTAATACAAGATAGTGTATTGTCTCTCATATTCTGTGCTATTGGTGAATTCTAGTTACTTGTGCTTCTAGTTATTTCCTCATGTTTAATTGCTTAAGTTTGGTAATCATATTGTGCTCTTTCTGAGGAGCAAGATCCTAACAAGTGGGATCAGAACAAGTGTGTTCTTGGATTCCTCGACAGCTTGGGATCTCTACTTAAGATGAATCATATTGATTTATGTAAAAATTTTGATCTTAATTATATATTTTAGTCTCCTTTGAGTTAGATGGAGAAGCATGTGGCTTCATAACTCGAAAGGGATAAAAACAAATAAGTGTGTGAGGATGTTTGTTTCCTATTTTATATTAATGATGTTATTTTAAACATATATATTTTTACATTGGTGATGATTATTTGATTATGGATAGGTTGATTTCCATAAGGTTTTCTGCCATGTTGACCATGGATATGTTATGTTCATAGGGATGTTTGTTTGATTTTGGTTGAGTTATGCATTTATGGAAATGCTTATTTGAAACTTTGGCTATGTTTTGATACTCATGGGATGTCTATTATGATATATATATGCCATACATCCTTGAGGATGTTTATTATGAGTTTAATTGAACTTGTTGATTATATTAAATTGTAATTCCCATGGTAGTATTTGAGCATTCACCCCATGCCTTGGATAAGTCCACCCTCTCTCAAAAGTGATGTTGCATTAAAGAAAGCATTACTATTTAACATTTGACTTTTTAGATTAAGTCAACTACGAGAATAAGGGATATAAATTTTTTGTTGGAATCATGAGATAATGCCTTAGTGGCCATTGATAGTTGCATGAGAAAGCTATCAAATGATACTAAGATATAATATATTGGGAGGTGCCACAGTGAGACTTGAACATGTAGGGTCTAGTGAATGAGTGCGACTGACTTTATTATACAAGTTAAAGAGCTTTGAGGATCTCTTATTATTATCGATTAGTGTGATCCATCTATCCATGATGCATAAACATTGTGGTAAATTTACAAAACTCATACAAATAGATTTAATGGGCTCTGTTGGAAAAGAAACTTCCTTAAGATAATGTGATTCTAATATGAGATCTATGGGAGTGACTATGTGTATTATATGATTGATATTTGGTGCCGTTTGGATGACATTTAGACATTGACTGACCTGATGGCAATCACGGACCCTTTGTTTCACCATAATGTGTATTGATTGTTTTAATGTTAAAGTACCTTGGCATAATTATTAGAACACCTAAGTCATGTATTCATGATCTATTTCATGTAATTCCTCCTTGTGTGTAAAATTTTTATGCATTGTGTAAATTTTTACATTTCATTAATTATGTTAAATCATGCAAATTTTGTATCCTTACTACACCATATGCAAGTAGTTAAACTTGTGGATTTTCACATATTTTTATTGATATCCAGAATATTGTATGAGTGTATATATACCTAATAATATGTTGTTTAATTTTTAATGTGTGAATTATGGTAAATTTTTTTGTGTGAGAGACCTCCCACTTCCTAAATAAATCATGTGAACTTTACTTTGATTTATGTTTTAAAATCATTACATGAATACTTTGGGTACACGTCTTGGAATAAAGGTAACCTCATATAGTCAATAGATTTACTATGTGGTAATATGGCCATACTCTACTCATGTGATGTGTCTTCACTCTAAAACCAACTTCTATTTGATAGGAATTTCCAAGGCATATTACTGTATTATGTGGTGTGAACTTGCGTCACTACTCTAGTACTGAGTATTGATGCAAGTATGAGGTTGAGGGCAGAAAATCACTACATCCATAATTATTTTGACAAAGTAAATGCTAGGAAGTAGATTATCTCATAGGCTATAAATCCACCTTTCCCCTTTGCACAAGTAGCCACTTGACTCATCTAGAGTGTGCACCACATGTGCTATGAGTTAGTCATGGAATCTTAGTGCATAATGGTCACTTTATAGATTTAGCATTCCTTTTCATGTCTCTTGGAGGTTGTGGTAAAATCAACCATTGTGAGTTTTTACTATTTTTGTACTTGTGAAGCACTAATTGGTCTTATATACTTGGAAATTTATTCAAATGAGGAAGATGGTACTTGCTAAAAGGCATGCATGTGTTGACCTATAGGTACAAATATGCATTGGTTAAGGTATTGTTATTATTATACCTATTATAAATATTCTAGTATGAATATTTATATTTTGTTTATAAGAAATAACTATAGTGTATGCTGATTTTGTGCTCTGATAAAGTAACA
>JARHVA010004196.1:115000-120000 GCA_037957365.1 Torreya grandis
TGAAAATAAAATAATTAGTATATACCCATGTTTTTTCATAAAAACATTAAGATCACATCACAATATATTGTGTCTAACCAATGCATCATGATATAACTAGTGATGTGTAATTACAAAATGATTCTTCAAGGTCCTTTCACTGATTCAAAAAAATTAATGGCCTTTCATCAAATATGTGCAGGATAAAACGTGTCTACATTAGATGACGATAAATCTATCTAATAAATGTCTTCAAAATTGGTGAATATTTAATATTTTTTTTTAATTAATTCAAAACCCATATTTATATAAACCTTTAAATATAAAAATAAATAAACTTTCTGGGTAAATGTATACAAATTGAACATTCCTACACTCATAACTCAAGATATTTGAACCAAATTTCACATTTTTATTCATAACATACTTTTTAAAATCTATGGGAAATGTGCCTCTATCAAGCTTATGTAAAATTGATAATTTACAAAGTATACAAAGCTTGTACCACTCTCACTTTGGCATTAGGTAATCAACCATAAAAGATTGATTGATATTTTTACTTCTTAGTAAAATATACCATTTTCATTATGGTTTTTAGACACAATAAGTGAATAAAATAGTGTCTCCATTTCAAAATACATATAAATATAAATATAACAAAATAGCCTAAGAAAGTAAAAATTATACCAAATATGATTTCCTCAAATATCTTAACAAACTGAAGTCAAAGAAACTTAAAAAATTTCAACCTTAGCAATAAAACAATTACTTATGTAACTTAATAAAATACATACATTTATTCTATAGAGATAGGAAATATACAAGCAAGTAATATCATTGAAATTTTAATTCTAATTAATCAATGTTTTCAGATTGATTACAGCCACTACCAGTGAAGGAATTTCTTGAGGGATACTAATATATGATGTAACTGCAATGTCCTTTGGAGATTCTTCTTTTAAATCTATGCTAACTCACCTAATTTCAAAAAATTATTTCAAAAATTACATGATAATAAATGACCTACAAAATAAAACCCTAAAAAATAACATAAGTAAAATAATGCAATGACATTTATATACCCATACTGAACATGGAAATACTTAAGTAAAGCATCAAACATCTTACCCAAAAATAACCTTGGGGGAAAGAAAATTTGAAAATGGAAATCCAAGTTTGTAAAACCCCTATAATAACAAAATAACAAAGTAATGTTATATATATTTGACTTCCTAATACATGTATAATCAAATAGAAAGAGAATCATTGTTACATGTGTGCATGTGTTATAAAATGTGGGAAGAAAAGATAACTATATTATCAATATTGTGTACTGAAATTTCATTGATAGTATTTCATCTTTAAAAAAATGAATTCCTTTCTCGTTAAAGTGATTTATATGCTCCATTTTTTATGAATGTTGTTTGGTAGATAGAGATTTAAGCTATAAAGCTGGCTAGTTTACAACCATAAAGTACAAACTAATAGACATGTGAATTATGAAGACCAATCATTTCCAACAAGGTATAAATGTCATAAAATGTTATGATTAAAAATAAAACAACATTTTATTGGCATGTAATATAATCTCAAACACAAAATGAGGCAAGGGTCTACCCCTAAAAATCACAAGAAAATGAGAGAGAAGTAGTAAACTAGAAAAGCTAACACCCATAACACTAAACCAACCTAAGGAAAAGTGAAAAATAAATAATTTAAAATAGTTTGTGAACCATATGAGATTGAAGGGAGGAGGTCTAGGTCTTAATCAACCAAAAAATTAAAAAAAAAAAAAAGAACCAACTAGAAAAGAAATGTAGAACCACTTTCAACTAGGGTGAGAACTATCCTAAGCTCAAATAGATGAGGCATATGTATCAATAACCTAATTTTGATGAGATATGGAACCAAATCCACATTTATATTGGATTAGGTACCAACTTAGATACAAAGGGAGGAGTAAGTCTCCAATAACACCTATAGGGGTATTGCAATAATCAAAGTGAGAGAAACATGGTTTTGACTAAATATACAACTAGCCTAGGTACAAGGTGAGGTCTAGGTCTCTAAAGAGGATTCCTAAGTAATTTTGAAGAGGAATCTAGAGGTGGATTCGTCAAGTAATCTATAAAAAGTCTTGCTAAGATGATCAAATATGGGAATAAACTTTAGTCTAGCCAAACCCCTTTTAAAGAAACACTATAATAAATTTAAAACTCTTTTAATTTTGAGAGAATCAAAAGATATAAAACTACAAAAAAATATTACCATTGTAGAGCTGAATAGCACAACTTCCTTGAGCACAGCCTTTCGATCCTCCAATCTTTTTGATCTCCAAAATTTGGTCTTCCCATGAGCACCAAATTTTTTTTTCGTCTCTACCCTTTTCTTCCCTAAAAAAATTAAACTTGCCTAGTTCTTTGGTTATAGAATGTATACCTTCCTCCTTATTTATTTCCATCAGGTAGAAAAACTAGCCAAATATAAAATAATAGATCACTTTCAAAGGATAGATCATGGGTATAACTCAATTCCAAAATAGAATTAGTCATATATTTACTACAACTAAATCCATATAAGTAATTTTATAGATCCCTTGAGACCCACCTCCAAAACTCCACAACACCATTCATTATTGCTTTTATCAAGAAAAAAAAAACAAATTCACCTAGTCTAACTATCTATAACTTATCCAAGAACAACATAAAAAGTAGGAAGGAGAGGACTCCCTCACATTGGTTAATCTAAAGAGAAGTCTCAACCATCCTTTTAATGTCCAAAACTAACCCACAACCTAGCCACTAGAAATAATATTTAATCTGTGAAGGAAATAAACCATCCATGACTCCATTGCTTCTAGGCTTAAATCATGCCCTAGCCCATAAAAAAGTCTATAATTAGGGTCTTCATAAGATTATATATATCCTTTACCAAATCCTGAAATAGACTTGTAAAATGGTCCTTAGAAAGCAAGCAAAAAGGCATCATAAAGATACATTTTATGAATCTTTCAAATCTCCCAATAAGAGGCTCGACCTCACTTAAAAATATATCATTTTAGACAGATTATTGGTATTATAGGCCTATTGAAAGTTATATTTCCAAGGAAAAAACCTAATCGGACCATATATGTTAGGGAGAAAGCATGCAGACTCCATCTACTCTGAACTTCTAGCTTAACATATAATAATGGAAACAAAACCCTTCCCAACACCCAATAAACCTAAACTCCTTTCCCATAAGAGTATAAAATAATTTAGTGACTAGATATTCCTCATAATTTTTGTTGTCATCCTTACCACCATGGAAATCCATCCCAAAACATGAATATAAAATCCCTTCCTTTGCTCATTTCTATTCACCCATTTTTTTGGGTCCATTTAATTTTTTATGAGTTCCATAAATGTCATAAAATTTTAATTTTAAAAAATCATAATATTGTTATTTTAGATTTGATTTAATAATCTACATATATTTATAGTGTTGTTTGTAATTTAAAGTTACTATTATGAGCTTATAATATGTTCATTGCACATTTCTTAATTTCTCCCAAATTAAAAAAAATAATATCATAAAAAATATTAAACAAAATAGTGCCTTATAGTATGTAATTACTTTTGTGTAATCTGAAGCTTTCCTAAATGGGGCAACAAAATTTGAACATTTCAATTACAAATGTTGGTTGTATGTCTAAAACTTCTATATAACATAGGTTTTGTAGGTAAGGCCTCTTCATAGGATTGAGATAATGAGAACATTGTGATCATGATGAATTTGTTTAGTGCCTTGTGTACAAAAATGTGAGAGTCTTTGATAATTACTTGGGAAATAACCTGTACAAAAAGAAAATATGGATTAGTCTTGGGCATAGATAGTTACACAACACAAACATTATGACAAATGGAGGTTATTCAATTCACTAATAGAATTTTCATTTTAATGACTGGACATGAAAAGAGATTGACTCCTTTTATTAAGTATTCTTGGTTACAAAATGCATTTTTATAATACTTAAAGTCTTTCTAGGTTTATAACTATTGTTTCAGGTGTATGTAATGATTTGTGGTTATGTTATTAGATATTTGTTATCAGGAGACCACAAGAAAATGTCCTAATATTATAAATTCCATGAATAGGTGATTTTACTCAAAGTTAAAAGCAAATTTTATTTTAACATAACCATATTAATAAATCTACATAATCTAAATTTTAAGTCACAAAGAAAGAATTGTATATGATTGCATGTCCTGGTCATAAAAATGTAGGATGTGATTAGGTATAGCATGTACAAGGATTTCAACATGAACCTTTTTTTATAAATAATAGTATTACAAAAATCTCTAATTAATCTAATGTTTATTCTTAAAAAATTATATAGTAATTAGTGCTTGAAAATATTTTTAAGAAAAAAACATTATGTATATAGATAAAACTTTTGAGTTATCCCTGATAGTATATTTTAATGTAGGATACACCTACATGGTATATTATTTTACATATCTAGTGAGAAGGTCATATAAGTTTGGTCACTACTATGTATGCTATCTCATTCAATCCATGAAAAATTACCTCCATGTAGTTGGAAAGTTGCATTAGTAGTGTTGTAAAATTAAAAAATATGACTACACATAACTTTAATTAGAATAACAATTGACAGTCAAGACAAAATGGCTTAATGACAACACCTTAGCATCAAACGGAAAGCTCTAGGATTAAGAGATACCTAGTAGGTATAGGAATAAGATAATATTAGAGTTAAATTATGAGTTCCAATTAAAGAATTGTGGTTTTGGAATAGGATATGCAAAATCAAGCATTGCAAATAATCCAAACAATGGCCATAAAATTTTGAATAAAATACCCTTGCATTGAATTTAAAATCATATTTTTAAGTCTTAATTGGTCCATGGAATTTTTATATAATTTAATGTCTAAAGTAGAGGTCTTAAACACAAAACTGTGGATATTGGCTAAAGGGGATATTGAAAAGGACATACATTTTGAACCATAGAAAAAGGCTA
>JARHVA010004196.1:125000-147500 GCA_037957365.1 Torreya grandis
TAAGGAATAACTATATCTCATGATGTAACCATATGCATGCAAAATATTTACGCATAAAATAATTGTATGATTAAGTGAAAGAACTAGAATGAAATTGTGACCATGTCATTATTAGGAATCAATGGAATAAAATAACGAAGTTATATATCACTTCTACTCTATTTTATGAGACATAGTTAAATAACTAATATTTGCATACTTGGTGATTTCTTTCACATTGTGTTGTATGTCTTTAACTTTCCTTTCCGATATTGAATCTTACTTGACTCACTATTTTCATTTCCAAATAGATAAAATTATAATAACTCCTTAAGTGAAACATTTTATCTGGGTTCCACTAAAATTGAAACTCAAATGATTCTTTGATTGTGTTACATTCTATTTCTCAATCAATTATGTTTTCTTGAACACTTCTTTCCCTCTTCTAGTCTATAAAAATTGTGAGTTTAATTTTATAGGCAATGATTTATTATGCATCTATTTATATATATGATAATGGAATATTTGATGTAAATTAGGAATCATTTCATAATTAGTTATCTGAATTGGATTCGCTATTGAATAATTACATTAGTTTAATTCTCTTAAAACAAGTAGATAATTAATATTTAATTCATTAAATGTATTAGACTCTTTTATTCATAATATCACATTGGTTATGCCAATTTAAATGTCTATATGATATCATTTATTGATTGATTATAGTAAAAAAATGTTGATCATAACCATATCATGACTCTTTATTCTAGATATCGACATCAATGTTAGTAAGAAAATGATGTATGAATTATTTATGCAAAGTAGTGTGGTGACCTCAAAGGTCATACGGGATTCATGAGCTTGTTTAGTACTACTATGGAATCTTATAGTTTAAAATCTATTTTCTATTTATAAAATAATATATTATTCTAGGTGAATGATTAGAAATATGCATGTGTTAGATTGATTTCTTATTTTTTATTATTTTTACATATCTGAGATTTGTTTAAACCTATGGTTGGTAGCGTGCATTTCAACATAAACCTATGATTAAGTTCAATGATAATTTAGGATAATAGAGTTATATTTCATAGTTAAACAAATATCTTAACTTAACCATCATCAAGCAAGATTGAAACCCATTGAGGATATTGAGGTATTTACCTATGGTTAAGGACCTAGAAATGGTCATATCTAGAAGTACGAGTGTCACATATAATGCTTAAGTCTTATCTATGTATGCATACACTGATACACATCAAACCTCATAAAATATCTAATAGCATAACATGATTCCCTATACAACCTTTTGTATGTGTTTACCTGGAGATAATTACCTCAGTTCATCTCTGTTGATTTTAGTTGTGTATACATAAGAAGATTGAATGTTTGTCACTTGATTTACCAAGAAACGTAAATTGGTGTAACATGCATAAAAAATGTACTTGGATATATAATTATCAATTTTTATTTGAATTTTTTCATTTCATATTAAAGTAGTTTTCTACTCAATGGAATTTTAAGAATGAGGTTTCTTCTAATAATCTGTAATATACTAAGTGATCACTTGTAATTCTTAGGATGGTTAAAATGTAATCAAGTAGAGGTAACATCTGAAAGAATCCTTTTAATTTCAACCTAGATAGGGTTAGGGGTAGAGGACTAAGGATTCATCATGGCCACGTCCTCATTTTTAAGAAAGTAGAGTTGCCCAAAAATAATGCTAATAGTAATATAGAGGTGCTTAATGTTGAAGTAGTGGGTGGGAATCTAACTAATAAGTATGAGGTAATCCTTAGTGGAATATTGATAACCCTTGATAATTTTCAAGGAAAGATTGATAACTAAGTGATAAAATTGAACAAATTTGAAGTGATATCCTAAGAGAAAATATCTAAATTTGATATAGGGTAAGTAGAAAGACCTATAATTCAAGAACTAGCTTTAACTACTATTGACCTAATCATCAAAGAGCTAAACAAGTTTTGACTACCTACCTTATTAGGCAAGGAATCAGGTGATGTGATTGATGGCTGGATGGTTCACATGAAAGATAAGTTCAACTTGCATAATATTCCATCAAATGTTAAAGCAAAAGTGGAAGCTTATCAGCTAGTAGCACCTACAGCTTTATGGTGTAATTATCTTTGTGCTATTAAAGGATAACAATATTTAAACCTATCTAGATTTGTTTTTAGGCTTAGTTTCACAAAATATACCTAAATATAAATTATGAAGAGAAAAAAAAATCACTTTTTTATATTTTAAAGGAAACATGACTATTATAGAGTATGAGAATAATTTTTTAAATTCACTAGATCATGTAAATTATATGGATGATGAACAAACCAACAATAATAATTTCAAATTTAGACTTAAATTAATATTGATGCATGACATATACATGATGAATCCAAGAAAATTTAGTGTAGCAAATGAATCAGCCTATAGGTATGAGAAAAAAGAAAATTCTCGCCAAAAGGAAAGATAAGAGTTTAAGTCAATTAGGTAGCAATCTAAAGCAAATAACCTTCCTCCTGTAACCAATATTTATAATAAAAATAGTAATTTCATGTCCCATGGATCTTTGAAATCTAGTTCTTTCAAGAAGGAACAACATCAAATTAACCAATGTGGTCCTTTCATGGGTAATAATACTATTCTAGTGGCATCTTCTAAAACAAATTTTTGTTGGGAATGTGGAAAAAACCACTATAAAAAAGACTTTCTTAAACTAAAATCAAGCTAAGTAACAAATCATAGGGTATATATTATTGTTGATAATCATAATGCTTATTTTTAAGCCACTCCAATTGAAACCTAAGGTAAAATTAAGGGTTTTCCCTTAACTATCTTGATTGATTTAGGTGCAATAGATTGCTTTATTTCTCTTTTTGCTACTAATAAGTGTAATATTAAACCAATCTTGATTAGAAAGTGTTGGAAGGTTGAGTTTGGTACCGACAAGAAAGTGTTTGTTTTTTTAGTACTTAGAATAAGAAGAATTAGATATTGGTGTTTTTAGTAGCAAGGTGAATATTTTTATCATTCCTTTATGGTCTTATAATCTCATCCTTGGGATGGATTGGTTACATAAACATCAATCCATACTTGATTGTGTGGTTGAAAGAGTGTAATGCACCAAAGACATTGGTAAAATTAAGGAATTAAAAAGCAAGAAAGGGTCCATAAAATGAAAAACACATTAAATTGTAGAACTAGAAAGAACTGTTAGGAAGTGATACGATATTTATGTAGTCTAAATCCAAGATATACCTAATGAAAAATACATGGTACAAGTATATTTTCCTATTTTAAAGGAGTTTAAAGATGTATTTCCTGAGAAGTTACTTAGTTTACTACACAAGCGATAATCTGATTTCTCTATTGATATCATACCTAGACATTCCCCTACTTCTAAAGCACTTTACCACATGAATGTGGCTAATCTAAAAGAAATAAAATTTTATCTACAAAACATTTAGGATAGCACAATCATCCAACTAAGTGTGTCTCCTTAGGGTGCTCTAGTAAACTCTCTAAATGTCCATAAGTTCTATAAGAAACTCTCTAAATATGCATTATATGAATATGAAATTCATTACTTGGGACACATTATTTACAAATAGTTTATTAATGTTGACCCCATGAAGATTATAGGTATGCAATATTGGCCTATTCTTACCAATGTGCATGAAATATGAAGCTTCATGGGTTTAGCTAGTTATTATCAACATTTTGTTGAAATTTTTCCTAGTGTGGCCTCTCCCATCACTTCCTTTTAGTAAAATGATAGGAAGTTTGTGTGGACCCCTTAGTGTCAAGAAGCATTTAAGAAGCTAAAAAGGATACTTAAAACATCACCTATTCTTATCATATTGAACCCCAATGGTAAGTGTGATGTATGGGATGATGCTTATAAAGAAGCTTATGGAGGCATGTTGAGCCAAGATGGAAAATTTGTGGCTTGTAAGTCAAAACAATTTAAGGATCAGGAAAATGAATATCATACACATGACATAGATATTATTTCCATTAATCAAGCACTACAATAATGGGATTATTTCCAACTAGGAAAGACTTTAAAGGTGTAATATGATCATTTTTGTCTTGAGTATTTATTTTCTCAAGAAGATTTAAATGTATGCCAGTGCAGGTGGTTAGAATTTTTGAGCAATTTTCACATGAAAATATCATATGTAAAATGAAAGGAGAATCATGTGGCTAATAAACTTAGTAGATGCATGTACCTTACTGCTATTTTGGTGTTACAATGAAATTTTAGAAGTTTAATTTTAGAACAACAGCTTGTTGATGTATTTTACCATGATGTAAGAGAAGATTTGACTGAGGATCCTATAATAAAAAGATTTGATAAATTTTATATTGCAACAAATGGCCTTTATGTACCCATTTTAGGTGATTTGAGAAAGTTTGTGATTAAATAAGTTAATACAACATGTTATTATTCTCATCTAGGGGTTACAAAGATGATGCATGAGATTAAAAACATCTATTTTTAACCTGATATGAGGCATGATGTTATTAAATTTTTAGAGAAATATTTAAAATTTTTTTAGGGTAAAGTTGAGGATTTTTATTTATGAGGGTTATTTTACCCTTATAATATTCTAGGAGATAAGTGGGTTGTACTCTCACTCGATTTTATTGTAGGGTTTCCAAAATCATGTAGCATGCATGATACAATCTTTATTTTGATTGATAAAGTAACTAAAGTTGGTTACTTTATTTCTATAAACTTAATATAATGGTGAATGATGAGATTTTTGTGTTTTTAGAATGCTTTTTGAAGGAAGTGGTTAGACTCCATGGCATACTCCATGGTTTTGTCATACATTAACTACAACCTTTTGAATAACATTGAATTTTAGTTATTCATATCATCCAAAGATGAATGGGAAGATAGAAAGGCTTAACCAAATAGTTGAAGATATGCTTCGCATGCACGTAATGGATTAACCCAAAAAATTAGAAGACTACCTCCATCCAGTTGAATTTACATATAATAAATCTTAACACTCTATTATAAATATGGATCCATTTAAAGATCTATATGGGTCTAAATGTAGAACTTTATTTGCCAAGGATAACATGGAAAGTAGAGTTTTTGTTGGACGTAATTTCTTGCTGGAATATGATAGGTAGATGAAATTAATAAGACAAAATTTTAAAATAGCTTCTGATAGGAAAAAGAGATATGTATATCAAAAAATAACCCTCCATGAATTTAGTGTGGGAGATAAAGTTTTAATGTATGTTAGACCACATACAATTTCTATTAAGTTTGGCAAGGCTTCTAAGTTAGTTCCTTGATTTATTAGTCCTTTTGACATTATGAAAAATATTAGTCCTATTTCTTACCAACTGACACTTCATCCATCATTATCAAGGATTTATGATGGTTGTCATGTTCATTTGCGAAGAAAATATATAACTAATCCATCTCATATTTTGTATTTGACTCATTTAGAGATCACATAAGAGGAAAAGATCTAGTTTGAACTAATGATAATCTGAGACCATCATAATATTAAGGTATGAAACATAGATATATAATATATTTTTGTACAATTGGACCCATTATGCAAAATGATTACTAATTATGAAGATGCTTATCTTTTCAAGAAACATGATGAATGGATTTTTAACTAAGGCATGAGGGTGTCTCCTTTTCAAGAGGTAGAGGATGTTACAATCTAGACCTTTTATAATTTTAAAACTATTATGACATTGATATTATTTTTCTTAAACTAGATTATTGATTATTATTTTAATTGTATTATATGTTGTACTAATTAAAATAGTGTTGAGTTACATGCAACTAAGACAGGGTAAAAATTTATTCAGATAAACCTGAAAACGGGAAGATTACATTATCGTGTCCTGATCCAAAAGTTGCGACAGGATGGGGGCAAGCCCGGAGGGCAGCCTCTCCTGATCAAATATAGCCCAATCTGGCCCGTGCTCCGTGGCCCATTTTGCCAGACGGTTGGCTACCCCATTCCACTCCCTGGGGATATGCCTGAAGGAAATCACTTCAAACACCAGACAAATCTGACGAATCTGCTTAATAATAGCAGCCAATTGCCAATCCACCGCCTCAAGGTGCAAGTTCCTCAGCAGGTTAACCACAACTTGCGAATCCGATTCGCAAACAACACTGAGCCACCCCTTCTGACAGCAAATTTGCAAGGCCTCCAAAATAGCCAACGCCTCCATTAAGTTATTCGTAAACTGACCTTTATGGACCGAAAACAAAAAGCACGGAGAGCCCAAACTGTTCCTCCCAATACCTCCAATTCCAGCAATTCCAGGATTGCCTCTCGAAGAGCCATCCACATTGACTTTGATAAGCCCCTCCGCTGGTGGCGTCCACTTTCCAGCTCGGCTAACAGGCCGCACCCTTTCCCTGGTGGTGCATATAGTTCCAGAGGTCACATGGCGCGTGTAATTCCAGAGGCTGCCATTGGAGGACGGAACAGGGGATAGACGTGCCCACACTTTGGCGTCCCACGGCCCCAGGTCTGCCCCACCACCCCTGCTGCTGTGTATGGTTTCTTGAAGCGCTGTGGTGATCCTCACCCACAGCTCCCGAGAACTCTTAGAGTGCTCTTGGAAAATCCTACGGTTCCTCTCAATCCAGAGGTTCCACAATATAAACACAGGACCAGCAGACCAAGCCTGTTGCAAGGGAGGTGCCCTGCTGGGAGGTCGCTCCAGGTGAGTCCAGAAGTCAGCCAAGGAAGTCACATGCCAGCACGGACGCTCCCAGATTTCCCACCACTTGTGCCACAGCTCTTTGGCAATAGAGCACTGGAAGAAGAGATGCTCAGTCGTCTCAGCATTTTCACCACACAAAATGCACTTTGACGGACCTTGGAAGCCCCTTTTACAGAGGTTGTCCCAAGTCAGGCATCGATTATAGGTGAGAGTCCAAATAAAAAAATTGCATTTCGGCCAACAGGCCGAGTTCCAAATTCTTTTGCCCCAGAGAAACTCAGTCACGCCAAAACAATCCTTTGCCAGCTCCAGATAACCAGCCGAGACAGAGTACTATCCCGTGGAGGCACCTCCCCACGCCAGTTCATCAGACTCCCGCAAGGAACTGCAACCTCTACCAACCAGAAGCTGAGATAATTCCTTTCTATTAGCCTCTGTTCCTCCCGGAGGCCAGTCCAACATATGCTTCCATTTATAGGCAACAATGCCCCCAATATTAAAAGATTCTTTATAGTGTTCCATAGTATTCCAGCCTGCCCTCTGGAAAGCATCACACAAGTCCTGCAAATGGGGATGAGAGGAAAGAAGGGGCGGCACCCCATTCCAGGAGTCCTCCCAGAAAAGCGTATCAGCTCCGTTATTGCAAATCCAAAACAACCTAGACTGAATTAAATGCACCCCCACCTTGAGAGTGTCCAACACCATCGAACCTCTACCCTCCAAGGAGAATCTAGGAATCTCCGTCGTGAAAGCCCCAGGGAAATATTTCACCGACAGGATCCGGGCCCATAACTGTGATTGATTGGTGCACCAACGCCAATATAACTTTGCTGCCAGAGCTTGTCTAGCCAGGATAGCAGAGTGAAGTCCAAGCCCTCCCTCCTTCTTGGGTCTACAAACAGTGGCCCAATTTACCAGACTCCATTTCGACTGCCGCAAGTTGCCACTCCAAAGAAATTGCCGAGACAGGGCATCATACTCACGGAGAAAAAACATAGGGGCATCCTGAACCATGCTACGATAAATTGGCAAAGCTTGAATAACGGATTGCAGAAGAGTCACCCGCCCTGCGGTAGTCAACCACCTGTGTGTCCAATGGTTCACTCTCTGCTTTAAATTATCCAGAACATTCTGCCAAAATAGCCTGGGTTGCCTCCCAACCACAATGGGAACTCCCAAGTACGTCACTGGAAGAGCCTGTATCTGAAATCTGAGAGCAGCAGCGATTCCTCGTTGAATAGGCGCCGGAGTATTGAAAAAATAAATGGAAGATTTGTGTTCATTTATTTTCTGACCAGAAGCCAATAAATAGGTGTCCAAGGTTTGACGAAAGGCCAGTGCTTCCCTCATCCGGGCTTTCCCAATCAGAATAGTGTCATCCACAAATTGGAGGTGGGTCAAATTGGGAATTCCTTGCCCCCACTTCCATCCACAGATCTGGTTTTGAGCTGCTCATGATTTAATCAAACGCCCCAAGCCCTCAACGAAGATAATAAACAAGTATGGGGAGATCGGATCCCCCTGGCGTAGCCCCCTAGAAGCACCGAACAGCCTAGAAGGTGCTCCATTAATGAGAACAGAATACGAAGGCGTAGTAATACAACTTAGAATCCATCTAATCCAATCCTGACTGAAGCCAAATGCCAAGAGGATTTTCTGAAGGAGATTCCAATCAACCCTGTCATAAGCCTTAGCTAAATCCAGCTTGATAAACATAGCTTTTTCCTGTGATTTGCTCATGGAATGGATTGCTTCCGAGGCGATCACAACACCATCCAAAATCTAGTTTCCTGCCACAAATCCCCCCTGCTCCTCCGAAATGATCAAAGGAAGGTAAGCCTTAAGTCTTTCCTCTAACAACTTGGTGATAAATTTGTATACCGTGTTGCAAAGAGCAATGGGCCTAAACTGATCCAAAGAATTCGCCTGCTCCTGCTTTGGGATCAGCACTAGAAAGGTAGCGTTGAGCGCTCTAAGCATCTTTTTGTTATGAAAGGATTCCTGTATCACTTCCAGCAGATCCGAACTGATGATATCCCAGAATTCTTGAAAGAATTCTACCGGGAAACCATCCGGTCCTGGCGCTTTGCCTCTATGCATGGAGAAAACAATTTTCTCAACTTCTTCCTTACCCACAGGTTTCAAGAGTTCGGCATTCATATCCGGCGTGATGACAGAAGGGATGCAAGACAATATCTGATTCTCTTCCCTTTCAGCAAAGGCCGCATTATCAGTCAAGAGCTCAGAGTAGAAACGAACAGCCTCCTCAGTGATAGCCAAAGAGGAAGTAGCACGAGTACCATTCGGAAGGTCCAGAGCAGCAATGTAATTTTTGTTGCACCTCCCCTGGACTGACTTGTGAAAGAAGGCAGTGTTTCGATCTCCTTCCTGAAGCCAGTCAATCCGGGCTTTCTGCTTCCAAAATATTTCTTCATGGAGTTCCCATTCCTGAAGCTCACTCAAAGCCGAAAATTCAGACTTCCGAAGATCATCAGTCAAACCAAAATCAAGGATCTGCCTAGTAATGTTGTCTAACTTATCTTGAGCTTTTTTCTTCATGGCATAAAGGTTGCCAAAATTGTTCCTGTTCCACACCTGAAGATTTCTTTTAACAAACTAGAGCTTCTTAGCGAAACAAAACATTGCTGTACCATAATTCGGACCACCCTGCTTCCACTAGTGAGAAACCAAGGGGCGCAAAGAAGAGTCACGCAGCCACATAAGTTGAAATTTAAAAGGTGGTTTCTTGGGTCAATCAATGCTTCTGGTTGTGAGCTTGATGGGCCAGTGATCCGACCCGTTCCAGGCAAGAATCTCGGAAGCCAAAGAAAAGGCACTAGATAACCAAAAGCAAGAAACTAAAAATCTATCTAAGCGCTCAGAAATAGCATCCATACCTATTCTCCGATTGCTCCAGGTAAAAAGACCATTAATGGGCTTCACATCAGCCAGGCGAAGCCGCTCTATGTTGTGTTTCAGCAGGTCGGACGATGGGTCCAGCCGATTTAATCCGCCCCATTTTTCCTCAAGACTAAGGACAGCATTAAAGTCTCCATTCAAGATCCATGGCAAATATGGGAAACAGCTCCGAACAAAGCACAGGTGATTCCAAAGCTTGAGGTGCCCATGATAATCCCCTCTTGCATAAACATTAGTAACAAGGATTCGTTCTCCAGTTTCTGGAGCAAAAGCCATCATGGATAGAGCCGAGATATCCGCCATCCATTGTAGTGGGGTAACCCTCCCAGGGTCCCAACATATTGCTAAGCCCCCTGCAGTACCAATCGCCCCCACACACTGACACTGTCCCACATTCCAAAATTTGTGCCGACAATCAAACATAGCTTCTACAGACAACTTAGTCTCCTGGATACAGAGGATTGCTAAGATTGATTTCCACACAAATTATAGCATAGGAGATGAGCTTCTTGTCTAAAGACTGATGTGCAATAGCAATGGGAGTTCCCAGTAACGCAGCTATCTGCCTAAGGATGTCTTCTCTCCAAAATTCCAGGGGGAGTCTTGGGAGGCAGACCCAGACCGGGACTTGGTCAGGCAATTCCTCAGCCGAATTGAATCCTGAGTGCCATGGTTTAATAAACAGGCCAATGCGGTCATAAAAATAAGGTCCCCCCTCAAAAATTCTGTTTCTATCAGAAACTGAGGAAAAATTGACCATGAAATAGCCATTAGCAGCTAACATAATGTCTATCTCTCCTTCGACCTGCCAAGTGCACCTTATCCATGCTTCTAAGGCAGTCTGGGATATCCTAATACCCATAAACTTACAGATTAGGGCATGGGCAGACAAGTAATCTACTTCCTCACTTACTGAGTCCTGAGGAACCACCAAGACAGGGCGCTCCTGGCTGCGTGGGAAGCAGCCATTAACCTTGTTCCCCTTGGGCCGGTCGCTGGAGTAAAACACCTCCGACCCCTGATGCGTCACCTCCTTAGACAGCCTTCCTCTCGTCCCATCTTCTCCTGGGTCATCCGACGCCTTTCTGCTAGTCGCAGCCATCGAGCTATAAAATAGTGTTGAGTTACATGATTAATTCTATACTTAATAATTTTATAGACTTATTGCTATAGTTGAGGATATTATTAATCTGTATTTATGTATAGATTTTTGATATGGTATGATCGATATCCTTTTTTGTTATTATAGGTTCAATCTATGAGCTAGGAAGATGTTGGAGGTTGTAATCCTAGAACCAAATGAGTTTTGAGTAAGTCAAACATGTTTGGCAAGTATAATTGTTTGATTTTATTTTTTGTCCTTCAAACATCTTGATTTGTCATTGTGATTGTCAATTTTGGTCCTTGTACTTATTGATTGATGATATATATTATCTCATTATTTTTAATATACTGATATCATTATTGCAGTCATAGTATTTATTCCTTATTGTACTCAGTTATATGATATCCTCCCATATAGGCTCTTGTTCATCTCTACAACCCTTTGTAGATATTATTTACCTATGCATACATGTTAGCTAGGACCTACCTAGACCTACCCTTGACACTCTTGAAACATTCAACAAAATACCCCCTTGGACTAATCCTTTAACCCTATAACACCTTAGAAAAAGGTAGTGGCATGTTATTTATTTGATTGATTATTTTAGTAGTATTGACTTTATGTTACATGTTTTATTTAAATGTTTAATTATTTTATCTAAATCAACTTACATTGATTACAGTCATGGCAGATGTCATATAATATGGTGGGTGGTGTAGATGGTGGAGGTTATAATGTTAATTTATTTGATTAATGTTAATCATAGAGTTTAATCCCCAACCTACTTTCCAATTGGTTAGCAGTTGAATTAGTAACTAAGTTATCCAAATGCGTTATTAATGGTAACGTTAAGGGGGATTCACCTTGGGATGTAGAGGAGGATTTCTCTCTCCTTCCATTTAATGCAAAATTTAATGGGTGTGGTAAATTGGACTGAAGTAATAGGATGGTGGATAGAGGGAGCTAAGAATATAGAATAAAAGAGGATATAATAGTATAAAGTTTGACTGATTTTAATGGTGGTCATGAATAACTTTGGATACACACAACATTTTCTTGGAAAGGATATAGAGGTTTTATTCTCTCTTAACTTTTTATATTTTTTTACAATATCGAGCATGCTTTATTTTATTGGTTGATTATGTTGTGTACCTTATAAATAAAATCAAGAGGCTACTTATGTAGAAAGAAGTTTTAGGACTTTTGGATGCATACACAAACCTATAGGAACTGATATATTGATATGTATATATAATAGTTTTCCATAAACCTCAAAATACATGGGTATTCTGGTTATATCGATTGTCTCCTATTATATTATCTTTTCATTTATTGATTTTCTATTTATTTAAAACTTGTAGGGTTTATTGATTCTAAGACCAAATGGGATTGGTGTTTATTTATCTTGATGGAAGCACGTATCATTTTATTTAACGTGTTTCATTATATGTAAAAGTATGTTGCGTTATTATGATTGGACTGAACCCCTGTAAGTATTTGTCTTTGCTGATAAGGATGCAAGTAAATCCCATTTAAGTGTCTAGGTTTTCAAATGTGACTATCTTTTTCCTTACACTATGTTTTGGGTATGACTGTCTTGAACCCTTGGAAGTTGGTTGGGTCTTGGCTATGTTTTATTCAACTATGTTTTTCATTCTTATTTCTTACTTTAACATAATCTTGTGAAATGAGGAAATACTAATATCTCATAATATTTTTATACAAACTCCTTTCATTGTTCCCTTGATTGGTATATCAAGCTATTAGTCCATTGAATATTTCATATTTCTTTTAAATATTAATGTATAGTTCATGCATTACATTATTAATTTTTATTTATTTTTATCCATGTTTTTTTATCATTCCCTTGACTGTATTACATATATATAATATTGACTAGGATATTGAAATAACATTAAATGGGCACTATTGTTATCAATTACGTTAATGTGTAGCATTACGTGTAACTCAATTGCAATTTATATTATGGAATAATGGAATGAGTTATGTCAACTATGTTATGTTAGTACTTTTAATCTTCAAATGAATTTATTTTTGGATGATTGGAAGAACTATTGGTGACTAGGTTATAGTTTATGTTGCATATGTGTTTATTCCATAACTATGAAAAGTATTAGGCTACTTTCTGATCAATAACTTTTCATAATCGATTATTATTATTTATTTCATCATTTAGGTTATATTTTGACTCAATTTTAATATTGGTGATTGCATTACTTGACTCATGTCAAAGATGGAATCTATGTGTTTTTAATTATCGTTAAGCATGGCACTCTTATTCAACTAGGTTATAAATATATTGTTTTCAATTTATCATTATACCATTTTTATTTATATCATCTATGTTTTTATTTTACATTAAATTTGTGGTGTATATGTATGTGTTTTGAATATGAATGCATGTGTATATATATGTATATGCGTTATAACATACAGTTACATTTGAGTTGGTGACTGTGTTCAATCATTATGAATATTATGTCTTTTGATGGTGTTGATATATTATTAATGAGGTCTTTTGGATATCTTTGACTACATTTTGTATATTTGTGGCACAAGTCGATTAAGTTCTAAAAATAAAGTTAGTTTTGTGTGATAGTTTGATCTTGTTTTTCTGGAAGGCATTTTTAATTTTTTTTTGCTGTGTAAGAGACTTAGGATTTGCCTCTGTTGAATGGCACATATATACTTAACAGGATAATGATGAAGTCTAAAGGTGAATAATTTTTTTTTAATAATTGGTTTTATGTTGATTTTATATTCTATTTTGTATTATTATTTTTAATTGAATAATTAAAATTTTGACTTGGATATTTTTTGTTACTTGATTGGATGTGTTGATTATCATTCCTAGACTAGATATGAGTTAATAAATATGTATATATTGGTAGTTAGGATTGTTAATGTTGGTTAAAACTTGGATAGGGATCCAAGAAGGTAAATTTGAATAATATATAATAGATTAAATTTAATCCATTGTATATCACTTGGCATGCAGGATCAACCATCCTCACTTATAATCTATATGATAGATAGATTAATTATTCTTATCTCACCTCAAAATGATATAAGTTTTGTTTTGGGTATCCTTTATTTTGAAATTTCTATTTTGGTTGAAATTTCAATTACTCATAATTCACTTCATTTTCTTGGTTATCGAAACCACCATCCTACTTATTAATGGGGTGGTGAGAGCAATCGATGGCTGGACTAATAGTGTTGGTTGGGTTGGTTGATCCTGATCAGTTCATCCATGTTTGACTCCATGCTTTGATGACTTTGCAAATACGTAATAAAATGTGATAATAATTTAATTTATTAATTAGATTAATTATTTGATATATCTTACTAGCATTGATGTTAGGCGAGATAAAATTCAATTACTTAGTATAGTTTTTAGCAATGATACTAAATGCAATCCTTTTTATTGATCATGTTAGCTACTGACTTGTGTTATGAATAGATTGCTAAATTAAAATGAAAGTTGAAAAATGTATGAAATAAATTGGTCATTTCTTGAAGGTGATATACTTTAGGTACATTTATTATTAATTATTATTTTTAACATTCTATTATATTGTTAATCTAAGTTAGATTTAGTATATATTTTGGTATGTAATTAATACTTATATATATTTATTTTAATATCAATCTTGAATATAAATAAACTAATACATGAATTTTATATTAGGACTTACTTAGTTGTTTATACTAGGTTCTTAACTATGTAAATGTTCTTGAATGACAATTATCTTAATTAGATTATATAATCAAGTAGATATAAGTTATGTTATTGATTTATCATGACTATGTTTAATAGTTATCTTTGGTTTATCACCTTATGTATATTGTAAATCTAATTAAATAGATTAATATGGATGTCTTAGTCATTTTTAGCAATGCATAAAATTTTGGTAGCTGGTCCATCGGGGAAAACAAACTGAAATCCTCCTTATAAACATACATTTCAGACAAACTTGGTTGTGTGTAAGGTATGTATTCTATATATATGTTTGATTTGAAAACTATTAGATTCATTTCCTTATATATATGTCACATATATGTAATGTGAAATGTAATATATTCACTATTTAATTGCATAATAAATAAAATATGGATTAAGTAGATCTCATGATTTAATTGTACACATGTCTAATATTTTTGCATAGAATAATCATAAGATTGAGTGAAATAACTTGAAGGAAATGATGATAGTGTCATTATTAATAGTAAATGAAAGAAGATAAACAAGTTATATATAAAATTTATTCCATTTGATGAGACATAATTAACTAACAAATATCTACACACCAATTTTATTTACATTGGGTTGTATGTGTTTCAATTTCTTTTTCAATATCTGAACTTACATGCCTTACTAGTTTGACTTGCTAATAGAAAAAATTATAAGAGTTTCTTAAGTGAAATATTTTATTTGAGTTCCACTAAACTTGAAACTTGATAATTTATGTATGTTTTGATTGTGTTGCATTCTATTGCTTAATCAATTATGTAGTATTACCCACTTGTTTCGCTCTTCTAGTTTATAATAATTATGAGTTTCATTTTGTAAGTAATGATCTATTAGGAATAAATTTACTTATATGATAATGAAATATTATATATAAATAATTGAATCCTTTTTTAATTAGTTATTTCAATTAGTTTCACTATTAAATAATTATATTAGTTTACTTCTATTAAACTAAGTAGATAATTAAATTTGAATGTATTATGAGTCTTAAACTCTTTTGTTCATAATATATCATTAGCTATGCCAATTTAAATGGTTATATGATTTAATTTCTTGATTACTTATAGGATAATTATGTTGATCATAACCATATCATTAATCATTATTCTAGATAATGACATCCATGTTACTAGGAAAAATATGTATGAATTATTTATGCATATTAGTGTGGTCACCTCAAAGGTCATAAGGCATTCATGACCTTGGATGGTAGCACTATAGAACCTTGTATTTTAAAATTTATCTTCTCTTTATAGAGTAATATATTCTACTATGAGAATGATTATAAATCTATAGGTGTTAGATTAATTTATTCATACTGATTATGTTTTCTTAGCTATAATATGTTAAAACCTAAGCTTGGTAACATGAATTTTACCATAAAATTATGATTAACTTGAATAATAAGTTAAGATAATAGAGTTATCCTTTCTTGTTAAATAGATCTTTTAACTTAACAGTCCTTGAGTAGGATTGAAACCCACTGACACAAGTAGGATATATATGTAGGGTGAAGGACCTATAAATGATCTTATGTGAAATTATTAGTGTCTCATATGGCAATTAGGTCTTATCTATGTATAAATACATGAATATGCCCCAAAACTCATAAAATATCTAATAAAATTACACACTTTCCCTTAACACTTTTTCTATGCATTTGCCTATATCTAATTACCTCACTTCACCTACTTCAGTTGTAATTGCGTGTACATAAGTTAGTTGAATGTTTATTGCTTATGTTAGCAAGTGAATTAATTGGGTATAACATGCATCCAAATGTACACTAATATAGAATTTCAAATCTTTTTTGCGTTGTTTCATCCAAAATGATAATAATTTAATGATAATTACCTCACTATTTTTTTAAAATTATTTGATATTCTATTAATAAATTCACAATGTATTGCAAATAAAGTATATTATACCAATCACCAACATAATGATTGTGTTATTAATAAATTATTCATACATATTTACATACCCATAAATATTTGAAATTATGATTATAATATCCTAACATAATTATACTATAAAATTATACATTTAGACCTACACATAATATCCAAAATGCAACTACACAAGGTTAATTACATAGGCATAAATCTGAATGAACATACAACTAGTATGCATAAAAAACTATTTAAATGTAAATAAAATAAAATATAAGTTAATACTAATCATTAAAATATGCATATAATGAGTGCCATTAAATTGGTGTGTTCAAGGGTTCTATTCATTCCTCTATCATCTACCAACACTTCCATCTATGTCACCCTCTCCAATGATGTTGTCCTTCCATCATGTTTTGAGGGATGAATCTCTCGTATGACCAACTCATGATATATATATATATATATATATATATATATATATATATATATATATATATATATATATATATATATATATATATATATATACATATACATATACATATACATATACATATACATATACATATATATATACACACACACATACATACATATATATATATATATATACACACACATACATACATACATACATACATATATATATATATATATATATATATATATATATATATATATATATATATGTCAACATGATTATCATATAAATAATATACATTACAACTAAATTATAACATTGCAATCATAAAATCAAAGTAAAATACGTATGTCCCTTAATAACATATGAAGTATATCTTAATCAAATCTAATTTTGAACTATAAATATCCTTAGATAATAAAATAAATATTCTTAGTGAGGAACCATGATGGAACATCACTCTCCCTAATGTTAGTCATCATCTAGAAGACACTTATTATTTCATTAGTTCAAAATTTAAAAAAAAAATTATCATAAAAGTAACATAGTATCTAGCATCAAATCAAGAAAATAAATATTGAAATTACTTATATAACTCATCATAGTTCTAACAAGTATATCTATACTCAGAGTATTGGTCCTAAAAGATCTTGCACTATGACATGTCCATTTTAAACAATTTTCTTTTATGAATGCAAATTACTCTAATTGGTTCTACCATGACCACCCGGGATTGATAACCTACAAAGAATTTTAATCCATCACATGTGAAGACTCATCTATATACTTTTTAAGATAATAAATATGAAAGACATAATGTAATATATCTAGGGTTAGTGGAAATGTAAACCTATACACTATAGGATTGACCACATATAATGCCTCAAAAGGTCCAACATATCTTGGTGATACTTTTAATTACTTCCCATATTTAATCTTCAACAATAAGGACATGAAATAATCTCAAAACATTAAAAAAAAGGACAAGGAGAGTTTCATAGTGACTCTTATCCCTTCCACACAATTCTCTAACCTAGAGAGTGTTTCTTCATTCCTACGAAAAATGTGTAGAGACCCTAACAAGAATGATGTGTATAAGTCAATACCATCACTACTTCACATAACTCTTAATAAATTTGACATGTCAATACTATTATTACTCTACACAAATCCTAATAACTATGACGATGAATAGGAACTAAAAATAATACATTTCTAATGTATAAAAAATTAAGGAATAAACATTCCTAAATATACATACATACTACCATATGATCAAATTTGACAAGTCCCCCTTGCTAAATCTTGTATTTGACAAGTTCTCATTGTTAGATCTAAACTTAGTAACTATTGATTCAATATGAGACTAAGATTCACTCCCATCTCTTAGTACTTACATTCCTAATTCCTAATTCATTATTTAGGTATCCATGACCTAATGATATCCAAAATGCTAACATAGCTAAACAAATCACATATCCATACTAACAGATCCTAGATTATAATGATATACATTAAATAATTCAAGATGTATCAATATCCATCATAATAAAAATTGTACAAACATTTCATAACCACATTAAGTTACGATTATCCAAACATAACTAGAATTAAATTTTATAGATTAACCCATCTTTGTTATATTCATGGTTAGGAGGAAATAATGCAAAAATTAACATCACAAATAAAGGTTAAGGATCAATGTATCCTTATATCCTTATAAATGGAAAAAGTGAGATAATTCCTCCCTATTTTCTTATCTAGTTACACAACAAGTTATAAGTTTTCTTTAACCCCTTAGACTATCAATATGTTATTCACATCGTATGTCATACTCATTCTAAGTAAAAGGTACATTAGCATCTCATCAGAACAACATGTGTTAAGTACTATGAGAATATTAGTAATCTATTCAAGGATGAATCATAACATAATGATTATAATTAACATATAAATATTAATCGAGATCATATATAAATTAAATTTTTATCACTCCATGTCATCAAAGTTCATAAGTATAAATAAAGTAGCACATGAAAGCATGACTCTAAAAATTGATAAGGTAAAAGTAGTAAAATAACACATTAATAATAAAATTATTAAATACCCTCACATGATATCAATAAAACTCCACAAACCAAGTTGCCAAAATCACTAAATATTTAATAAATTAGTAATTAAAATCAAAAGGAAAAATATTAACCACATATGTGCATCAATCCATTATATTCCTACAACTTATCTATCAAAAATAAGTAGGAGACACTATTACATGAAATCCAGGGAGTATTGCCCAAACAACATTTCATACACACGTTTTTTTAATTAAAGAAACATTTAATCAACATCATCAAAATAGGAATCTACTCAGTGGAATTATAATCTCTATTCTAACTATGTGAGATTACACCTCTTCATAATCCACATAAACATCTAGAGTGCCAATCCATGAGAATAATCCTAACACAGTAATTTTTAATAAAGATAACTGCATTCCACTATACAAAGAATTCACACCACAAAAGGTGGTGACAATTTATAAGTGATATTTTAGGATTACATCCCTTAAAATTAATGTACATAAGACATAAAACCTTATCTAAATTTAAATATTCTTAAGTAAGAAGCATCCCATGATCTTTTTTTTTGAACTCACACAAAATAAAACACAAGTGGTGGATGTGAATCAAGTACCAAGAATGGATATAATCATTCTCAAGGTGTTTGATTAAAGTGATCAAAAATATTGTAATAATATCTTGTTAATGACTCATGAACTATGATATACACTTACCCATTCAAACATCATATACAATTAACACCACTAACACACGCGATAAACCATCACCTTAACAACTCTAAGAGGGTATGAGTCCTCCTAAGGGTATACACTTAATGTACCATACCGCTTTTAATCTATATAGGTAAACATAATTTATATAATCATTAATTTTTATTAAATACAATAGTCATCAAGCCATACACAAGGATCTACTAAATCTCACAACTCCAATCATGATGTAGCATGATTCTACACTAAGGTACTATTAGTTCTAGAATAAACATTAATTAACCAAGACAATAATACATTTCAATAGGTTCTCCATTTATGGATACAATAAGTCGTGTTCATGTTTTAGCTCTGACACCTAAAACTATTCTATTGAAATTAGGTGGATTCACCTTTCTCATATATCTATCAAAATATGCAGATACTTATACTCTTATATCTTGAGGATTTTTTAGTTCAAAGGTTTGATTTTCAGGTTCATCCTAGTGGTCTTCCCATTCATGACCATTAATTTAATATTTTAGGGCTAAATTTTGATCCCTAGTTTAGTTCATGGCTCTGAGAATTTGATCTAACTTTACCACTTTATCAATAGTAAATTAATTAAGATGAGATGGAAAATTATTATTAACATTTACAAGACACTCTGTAGATATTATAGAGTTATACCATTCTCCTTATTAGTATGTAAAATGATAAAAAAATTCTAGTCGACTCATTAAGTGCTAGAGTTTGAGCCATAACTCTGATACACATGTAACATCCCCAGTGGGATCCACTTAAAAATACATAACAAATTTTTATAACATATTTTTTTATTTAAATTCAGTAAAAAAATTTAATTAGTGATCAACATAAAACTTTATAAATAAGCCAACTAAAAAATAAGCATGTAACATCTATCTTTCACTGATCACTATCATCATGTGAAACACATCATAACTGAATATAAAAATTAATTATAGTTATCCAACCAGGACTGATATAACCATACAACCATTATTTTTAATATGTAATAAGTCAATAATTATATCTCATCAGTGATAATGTATCATTAAAAAAAAAAAAATAGAAAATATAATGTATAAGGCTCCATGGAGCAAGAGTTCCTAAACTCTATTATCTATGGTAATCTCAAATGTCATCTCTAAAGAAGTTCTATTGTGAACAGGGAGAGCATCATCTGAACACATTTCACACCAAACATAGACCATTGATCCCATACACAATAACTAATCATGGAATGGTCCTCCCTTAATAGATGATTAGATAGTTGTGATGCTAAAATCTAGAGAGATAATTTGTACCTATATGTTGTATTATTTGTATAAACATGTGTATCATTAATAGATCTATTCTAACATGATATTGTAAAAACATATAAATATGAAATATGAAATGATATTATATAAATAAATATTATTATTTATAAATTTTTCAATAATTATTATTCTCTAAGATTACTCAATTTTATACACACCACTTAATCAGATTACCTTCATCTATCATTGGTGATACTAGTAAGCTAATGATTTCTATCTCACAACTTAATCAGTACCAAAAATACAAGATTTGGTTCACATGAACATAACCAACAAAATCATATATATTATTTTTTATTATCGGTCATGAAATAAGCTAGACATAAGAATAATCAAAATTCATACATTTAGTCCATCAAACATATGAATGAATCACCACTATAATTTTTATCACATAAATAATAATAAGCAATGCATGTGAATTTCATACCTTGAGGGTATATTACACATTGAATTTCATTTTTATTATTTTCATAAGTAAATACAATTGTAGTACATTTTATGACAAAGAAATCATTATCCAACATTTCCATATACAATCAAATTAATTTCAATTGGAAAGCATAATATTTTCATAAAATCAAATAACTCATAACCAAAGTTATACCTCCTATGAACATAATCTTTCTTTTAGATAACTTATTACATTTTCAAGAGACTATATTCATATGTTTAAAGTTTTCGATCCATCAAAATTCTTATAATTTATTTTAACCATCAATTTAGCTATAAGTATTAGCATATGACTCAAAACAGCTATATATGTTATATTTTTATATGAATAGTTAAGTTCATATATAGATATGTTTATTATATACAAGTACTTGTACATCATATTATATATCATATATAAGCACTCAAATGATACTATATCATATTTCATTTATATTTATTAATCAAAAAATCACTATGATTTCAACAATCATTATAAATATATTTTTCACAAAATATATTGATGATATTTATAATATAAGGTATTCAACAATGTAGTTCTTTTTCATGGTTTTTATACCTAATTAAAAATATTTTTATCTTGATATTTTCAAAACATATATATGGTAATCTCAAGTGTCATTTCTAAATAAGTATTATTGTGAAGAGGGAGAGCATCATATGACCACATTTCATACCAAACACAGACCATAGATCCCTTGCATAATAATCAATCATGAAATGACCCTCCCTTCATAGATGATTAGATAGTGATAGTGCTAAAATCCAGAGAGACAATTTATACCTTTGTGTTGTATTATTTGTATGAACATGTGGTGTATCGTAAATAAATATAGTATAACATAATATCATATAAACATGTAAATAATACATATGAATTGATAATTTTTAAGTAAATATTACTTTTTCCAATATTTTTAATAGTTATTAATCTTTAGGATTAGTCAATATCATACACACTATTTGATCAGATTAACTTCATCTTGAATTGGTGATACTAGTAATATAGTGAAATCTATCTCACAACTTAATTGGTACCAACAATACAATATTTGGTTAACATAAACATAACCAAAAAATTCATATATATTAATTATTA
>JARHVA010004196.1:152500-175000 GCA_037957365.1 Torreya grandis
GCATAGGACTTATAGTTCAATCGAATCTAATTTCTAACTATAAATATCTATGGATAATCAAGTAAATTTTTTATTAAGGAATCAATATGTAACATCGATAGAATAGACATCTTGTTTAAAAATAGATAAGAATTTAAATTAAATTGAAGAAATATTCCTACACTTAAAATTTTTGTTTATGGTTCTAAGGCATACCTTACACATGCATAACTGATTACAACATTTTATGAGTATTCAAAAATTATAATTTTAACCTAAATAAGTGTCCTACTCAAAATCTTAGGCTATTTATTTTCAAATCAATTGAACACTATATCATAACTAGTTGACATTCCATCTTTTTCTACAAGTAGAGAGTAATGTCTTATCCTTGTTTGTTGAAGTTGTATAGAGACACATTTTAGACACTAAATGTTGATTCAAAAATCTACTTGTATCCCACCAACTACCATATAAATATTATAAATGAATTCTAAAATAATATCTAAGGAAGGATCAGTTAAAAAAAAAAATCATCCAAAGAACTATCTCATTAGAGTAATAATCTTTTAAATAAAATACTATCAAGTCAATAATAATTTTTCAAGTAAAACTTATGATAAATCCAAATTCCTAATTTCTTTTTCTATTTTGGATAAGAATTCTATTTTTATATATTCATTCATTCACATCAATTACAATGGAATTTCTCCATGGGTTATAGAGGACCATATTTTTTAGAAATGGGTCACCATTTCACAAAGCTTGCACAAAAAATGTTATATATTTCTAGGAAAAATATGGGAAACATAAAAATTATTTATGAATGAAACATTTGAAGAAGCAGAAAAATTATTTAGAATAATCAAATTGTTAAGAACATCTTCTACAACTTTTCAAAAAAGTAACAAATAAATCCTTCGATATATTATCCATAATATAGTTTCTAGAATTTATTCTATCCTTATAATTGGATGGAAATTTGAAATTAACAATTTATAACAATAGAAAGAAGAAGATAATATTTAAAATAACAATATTGATTAATTCATACCACCACATTAGAAACAAAGTCTCGATCATGGTACAAATTAATGAAAAATGTTAACCTCAACGAATTTAAAATTATTATAGGTAAAATCAAGTCAATATTACTATTTTTACAAAATTAAGTATCCAATTTGATATTTAATCAATCCACCATAAGTATTTATAAAAAAATATAATACATTAGGATGGGTTCTTGATATAAGTATCTAGATCATATGACATAGAATAAGACTGATTAGCACATCTCAATGAAAAAATATGTTAAACTAATAAGATTTAAAATTTCATATCTACTTTCTTAATAAAATAACAAATCCTCATTGTAAGTAATTTTGACCATTTGGAACATGATGTATTCTCTTGTTGCATCCAAGGAAATCATACATAGATTTTATACGATGAGTTAAGAAGACCATGTAACTCATTTGATGACACCTATGCAAAATAATTGTAACTCAATATAAGTTAATACAAATTCATATCAGGACCTTGTATAAAAACTCCCAAAACAAGTTTTATATCCATATCTACAATATTTTTCACATGAATCCAATGGTTATCAATCTACTCTATGGAAGGATACAAATCACATTTCTTCAATATTCAATATATTTTTGTAATTGAAATTTAAAAAAAATAGTTATGAAATCAAACTTAATTGATTAGTAAAGAAACAAAAAAAATACTAAGAATTAATATTTATAATTTATTAACAACAACCACAAATCCTTGTCACTAGTAATTATTTATTTAATCATTTATATTATCTCCAACATCAAATTTAAAATATTATCTTTAAAATCATACATATTCAATATTAAAGAGAAATTTTCAATTTTAATTTAAAAATTCTAATTATGAACTCAAACTTTATCCAATAATAAAAAAACATACGAAAAATGAGTATTTGTAACTCATCAACACCATCCCTAAAACTTTACCACTAGCAGTTATTCATTTAAAACAATATAATAGTTTCAACATCAAATTTACCATATCTATGATTTAGTGGGAAATATTGAATTGTGGGAAGGCCAATAATTCTCATACCTTACCGTTTCTATTATCTTTCCACATATAAAACCTATTAATTTTAAGGGTAGAATTGTCAGTTAATTCTAGTTGACTCCCAATTCTATAGTAGATAACATCATGCAAAAAACCATATAATTTATTTAATGATCAATAGATATTTAGTTAATCTAATTTTAGAACAATAAATCCTTAGAAATGCAGGAAATAACTTTAGTTTATATTTCATTCAAGTTTGGTTTTTATATTATTTAGTTAAATTTAGAACATTTTATTTATTTATTAAAAAAACAAGTTTACATACAATGTAATAAATATATTATATTTTAACTTTATTATAACAGAGAAAGATTCAAATAATTTTAAGAAGCAATTTCATTTTTATTATTCTTTTTTTTTTTAATTATGCGTATTGCATACATTTCACTAGAAGTTTGGTTTCTTTCTAGGTAGTGGTTTATTTTAATTTATTTAAAAATATTTAATTGGTAGCAGAGAAAGGTTTGAGTGGATGTTTTTTATTTTAGATCTTTCTAAAAATTGATCATGTCAAACTCAAACAATCTTTCTATTCCATAATTTAGTGGTAAGGAGTATGATTATTAGATTATGAATATGATGATTCTTTTAATAGGAAAATAATTAAGCGATATTGTAGAGATTAGTTATGATGAGCTAATTGATTTAGCCACTACTACAACTAATGATAGGCAAGCCAAAAAGGAAATGAAGAAGAATAACTCACAAAATTTATTTAATATAAAAAAATATCTATATAAGAGCCTAAATCCAAGAATTATAGGTGAAACAACAATGAAGGATACCTGGAATACTCTACAAGAAGCTCACCAAGGTAGATAGTAAAACAAAGTGGTTGATTGAAAATGTTGAAAGGAAAATTGAAGAATTTGAGGATTCAGAAATATGAAAGTGTAAGAGTAAGAGAAGTAGGAAAGAATATGGAGACACTTAAAAAATGTTAAAAAAAGAGGTTTTTTGTAAAAAAGGGTGTTAAGGTCTCTAACACAAAGGTAAAATAATGTTTCCATCATTATTGAAGAAAGCAAAAAATTGACTACTCTTGAGTTTGATAACTTGGTTTGAACTCTTATGTCCCATGAAGAAAGACTAATATACACATTAAATAAAAGTTATGAGAAGGATTTTTCTTCAAAATTAAATATCAAAAAGGATACAAGTACAAGCATTAGTAATAACTATAGCCATGTACAAGGAAAATAAAATATTAAAAACAACCAACGACAAGGTAAATACATGACTTACAACTATTCAAATGGATATAATTATTGAAAAAGATACAGAAAAAGGAGAGGTGGTTCAACTATAAGAGGTAGAGGTAGAGGTAGATTCGATAAAAGAAATATTCAATGTTATTAAGTAAACTATCACATGTGTCATCACTTCAATTCTGAACATAAATTAAAAGTAGGAAATGAAAATAGAAGTGCTAATTATGCTAATGAGGATGGTAATGCTTAATGAAATTTATTCATTTCATATGAAAAATTTGAAAATAGTCATAATGGGATTTCGTATATATTAAGGTTATTTTAATCACATGTTAGTGAATAACGTGTTATTTTCTATAACAAATAGATATTTCAAAACCAATATCAAACTTCATGATGATAAATCTTTGGAGGTTGTGGCAAAAGGAACTATGAAGGTGAATACTAAAGAAAGTAAGAAATGTATTAAAGATATTTATTACACCCTAGATTTGAAACTTAATTTAGTGAGTTTTAGCCATTTATGTGAAAAGAAGTATAAGGTGATTTTTTATGATAATCAATGCACAATATATGGTAAGAACCAAGTAAATAAGGTTGTTATAATTATATCTATGTATAATAATATGATTTTCCCACTGATATTTGGAGAGCATACTAATAGCCTTGAAAATATGGCATATGAATATAAAAGTCGGTTATACCATCATCAATATGGACACTTGAATTTTAGAACTTTGAATCTACTAACATCACAAGAATTATTTTATGGTTTGCCAAAGGTTGAAAATCATAAGGAAGTATTTTAAGGATGTGTTAAAGGCAAAAATGTAAGACAAAAGTTTCCAAAAGGTAGTGCATGGAGTGATTATCATCCATTTCAATTGCTTCACTGAGATATTTGTGGTCCTATACAAACAAAAAGTTTGTGTAAGTCATCATATTTCATTACATTTATTGATGATTATTAAATAAAGTGTTGGGTTTATTTTTTGAAGGCAAAAAGCAAAAAAATTTATGTACATTTAAGATATTTAAATTCCTTATAGAGAATGAAAGTGGTCACAAAATAAAAAGTTTAAGGACTAACCATGGAGGTGAATTTTGTTCAAAAGTTTTTATGAATTAATGTGATTTTAATGGCATCAAAAGGCAACTCATAACCACTTACACACCTAAAAAAAATGGTGTGGTTGGAAGGAAGAACCATATAGTGGTTGAAATAGAAACAAGCATGTTACAAACAAAGGGATTGAACAACACTTTTTGGGGTTATGTAGTTGCTATAGCAGTATATTTCTCAATCGATATCCCACTAGTGCTCTAGAAAAATTACTCCATATGAAGCATGGTATGAAAATAAGATGGATCATATATCACATGGATGTGAAAAGTCCCTTCTTGAATGGGTACATAGAAAAGGAATTTTATGTAGAACAACCACAAGGTTTTGAAGTGCAGGGTAAAGACTTTTTTAGCCATCTAAAATTCATATGAAGTCAGCCAAGATAATTTTTAGGTATGTGAATGTCACTATTCGATTCTCTATTCATTATTATACTACTAAAAGGTTTGAACTCTTTAGTTTTAATGACTCTAATTGGGGAGGTAGTTCGAATGACCAAAACTCAATATCTAGGAATTATTTTTCATTTGGTTATGGTTTTGTTACATGGAGTTTAAAGAAGTAAAGTTTAATTATTCTTTCATATAAAAAATCATAATATATTGTAGTCACTTTAATAGGTACAAAAGCATTTATATGGCTCCGAAAGGTTTTAGAAGAAATTGGAGAGAAACAACATCAACTTACAATATTTTTTTATGATAATGTTAGTGCTATCAAATTAACCATGAGTCTAATACATAAATATAGGTCAAAGTATTTTGACTTGAAGTACCATTTTATTTGAGATGTGGTTTAGAAGAAAGCTATAAAATTGAAGTAAATAAACAAACAAGAATATGTTGCAGATATCTTCACTATAACTATTGTAAAAGTTTAGTTTTTGAAACTCCGAGATCAAATTTTTAGTTCACTCAATATCAAAAGGGAGATTGTTGGTTAATTGTTGTTGAGTCCTAGTTCTACAACAAATAGTATCATGCAAAAGAACGTACAATTTATTTTATAATTAGTTGATATTCAATTAATTTATTTTTAGAACAACAAAGCCTTAGTAAGGCTAGAAATAATTTTAGTTTATATTTCATACAAGTTGTTATATTTTTATTGTTTAGATAAATTTAGAATATTTTATTTATTTATTAGAAAAACATCTTCACATGCAATTAAATAAATACATTTGATTTGATATTTGTTACAATGGAAAATGATTCGAATAATTAGAAAAAGTAAATTTTATTTTGGTTTTTTTGTATTTCTTCTAATTATACATATTATATGTTTTGCACCATGAGTCTAATTTTTTTCTAGATAGTGGTTTATTTTTATATATTTAAAAATCTTCAATAATGTACTCTATGAAATCTATAAAAATTCTCTACATTAAAATATTTTTATTTTAATAAAAATTATTTTTCCTTCATAAATTATATCTGAACTTTGACAAATAACCTTTTATATATATATATATATATATATATATATATATATATATATAATTAAAAAAAAGTATTTTTTAACCAATAAAATATAAAATAAGTATTATCATTTAAATGTGTGTAAGAAAAAATAGTTAAACAAAAGTTGAATCTTATATAACTTACTTTTGATAGGATTAAAAAATTAAAAATGCGAAAACATAAATTTGTTGAAAATAAAAATTTCAAAACAAAATTCATGACATCATTAAAAAATAAAATAATAAATTTTCCTTTTGTGTGACGTGAAACGTTTTTGATTTTGAGCAATGATGAAACAAGCTGCTTGATATGGCTCCCGAAACCTAAAAGAGAATCTTGTTTTATGATTAATTTTTTGAAAGGGTTAAACTGGATTTCTATAGCAGATTTTTATATGCTTGTCTGTTTAACTAGCTAAGTTAAAAATATTATAAAGACAAACAATGTTCGAACCTTCCACATGGATCGGTGACAGGCAAAATAAAATACAAGTTTAAGAATGCGTCAACACATCAGCATTTGTTTTTCAAACGGTTGGATTTACAATAAATTGGCATCCTGCTATATCAAACTTAACAAACAAACAGATATAGAATCTAACTGTTTTGATCAACGAATATTTTTGTTACACAACCCTCTCTCGCACGTGCGAATATCGTTATGCCCATAAAATGCTATACCATTTCAAATTCTATACGTAGCAGACTTCTGTTTTACTAGCAACTCCATGGGAGCATTGTATGGTGATAGCTTGACGGCGGTGAATGTGTCTGACATTCCCAGGCTCACAGCAGAAAGCAATGCAGAAGATATGGAATCCTGTGATGAGTTGATCACTAATACTTTTTGGTGGATGTCAAAAAGTGATTTGGCTAAGATCTCCATAATACAAAAGAGATGGCGCACCCTCATTTTGGACACGTTTTTTGCTCTTACCCAGTCTAAGAATTGTCGATCGGAATCGATTTACCTTAATCATAAGAAGGAGAAACTTCGGCAATATATGCGTCTCTATTTCAGTTCGTCTCCGACAAACCGCAAACGGGTAATCTTTCCACACATCTTTTTTCTCTGGAGAGCATACCTAATAAATATCTGAATGCTAGTATATCTCTTGTAGTTGCATCCCGTGGGTTACTGTGTTTTTCTTATTCTCTACTTCAGGGAACCACAGGTTTTGTGCTGTACAACCCTGTCACTAAATTTAATAAACTCGTATCCCCGCCTCGTCTCGTTCCTGACATGAAACTGCCCTTCGCATGTTTGGTTGCCATTTGTTCTCCATACAATTCAGGAAAATTGGTGATGGTAGGGAGCTGGCCCGGTTGTGTGCATGCCAGAATAACCCTGGTATATAATTATGATACAGATTCATGGTATGAGGGTATCCACTATATGTGAATGGTTTCATTTATTTCATTGTTAGAAGCCCATACACAGTGGATCAGCAGGAGGAGCAACCTGCACATGGAGATCCCTTTTTTGAAGACGAAGACGGACTTCACTACAAGATAATAGGTTATGATGTCATTCAAGGCCATTGGTGTTTTTCTATTTTCCTTCGCAGATCAGTAGGCTTTCCAAATTGCCTTATTGAATGGGAGGGGAACATGTTCGTCTTGACAGCAAATTCAACCCTTGGGGATAACTTATTGCCTTATTGCGTATTTTGTGTGCGAAGAATGAGGGGGATGGGCGTTTTGTAATGTGGATATTGGATATAGAACAAAAACGATTTATACGAGAACGGGATTTGGATTTTCCAGATCTAAATCATCGTTTCTGGCTAATTGCTGGAAGCGGTGGCGTAGTATTGTTTGCAACAGATCCCAACAATTTGATAGTTTACCATATTGAAGAGAGAGAGTGGACAGCTCCTCGGCCAGATGTACAAGCTTACAACACTCCGATATTTCCCATCAATAAATATCTTTCTTCGTGGAATCTTATGGATAAGATGGTTGTAGCTTTTGAGCCAACCTTTTTGTCATTCTGAAACCCATATGACAGTCGGACTCTGGATTACAATTTTGTTACTGTTTGCATTTAGGAAAGATTTTATTTCATTTTAATTAGTATACGTGGCTTGAAAAATACTTTTGGTTTAGTTGATGATGACCTGATTCAGTTTCGCACAATTATTGTTCTTTTCTGGTGCTCTGGATAGGTGGAGTTAGGTTTCGAGGTTTTTTAAAATAGAATTAGGTTTTTGCTCATATAAGATATTAATTATCTTGAAAATTTAATTGTCATTTTCATTTTAAATTTATTATTAAATTAAATATCTATTTGACTTTGATTCTGTTGGTGCTCGAATTTGCACTATGTTTGCACCATATTTTTGTGCCATATACAAAAACAAGTGCAGTTGAAATGCCACGTTGGAAACGCAGCAGCAGAGGTTTTAGAATATATGTCAGGGCAGTGTTAACGTGGAGCCCATGGGAAAAGAGAACATGCGATCACAAAAGAGGACATTTGTTCCTCATTAATAGGCTTTGATAATAAATAGCCTCCACTTCCCTTTTAGGAGAAATATTTGCTACAAATTAAGGATTATTTTCGTTTTGGAGAGCATAATTGTAGGGTGTTGGAAAGAACCAAATTGTAATGGAGTTAATAAGTTCTAATATAAATACAAATGTTACGAGTGTTGATATAGGTTGTGTTTCTTAACATAATATTTTAGAATTTATAATGTTGAGTGGGGTGCTGATACTTGATTTTTAAATTATTATATTGAAGTGAGTTCATAAATTAATATATGGAGAATTAATTTTTAAATTTTGTCAAGAAATAAAATCTTCTTTTAATACAGAATTTTTCTTGTTCTGAATAGAAAATTCTTACTTTCATTTATTTTTATTTTTTATATTGATAAGAACACTGTGAGAGATGTGGCTTATTGCATTTATTTTTATTCATTTTTCTGATATTTTAGAAATATATGGATTAAATTGTGTATGGGTGTTTTCTAACCAAATTAGAAGCTATGATCATTATACTTTCTCCTTGAAACCCCTTGATTGCATATTGAAATGTTTGGGTCACCTCCTAAGCTTGGGGGTTGATGAGGGTCATAGATACCTAATGATATCATATGAGTGGGAGGTTAGATTTTCTACCTCTTATTAATTTCCTTGCTAAGTTATGGATGAATATTATTGTTAAATTATTTTACTAGTTGCATTGTTGAGTTATGAAATGATGTTTTCACTAAATTGATTTTCTGTTGAAAAAGAATAATTTTTTTGAAAAAAATAAATATTGATTAAATTATTTTGAATATGAAATTGATTCTTAATAAAATACCATGATAACTATTTTAATTTTGGTTGAGTTCTTTGGATTTCCTTAGCTGCTTTTCATGACTATTAATGAAATCCTTAAAAGTTAATTGTATTGGCAGAGTACTATATGGTTGCATATCAATGCTTAAGTTATAAAAATTAATAAAGTAGATATGCAATTTTAGATAGATTAATTACTATTTAGGTATAATATTTAGATTTAATATATAAGTGTGAAAATGTGAGAAAAGATAAATTCTAGACATTAAAATTGTAAATCAGAAGAGATACCACACTTTAGTGTCCAAGCCTCGGTAGAGCGTAGCTATAAACTAGGAACATTAGTTTAGTTTCCTTAATTAATTTTTCATGTGTAGCAATTCTGATTTTGAAGTGAAAATCAGAAGAGATATGAACTGGTAAAAAAAAGATAGAAGATTAAAAAAAAATTAAAATATTTTAAAATACACTGATGACGTGAATTCACAGGGAATAAGTTCGAGATTATGGACAATTAAATCTTTGAAGAAATTGTCTGGGTACCGAACATTACTGTTATAAAACAAATAGAGGGTTGTCACAAAACTAGTGGGTAAATATGAATTCATTAAGCACGGGTTATCCCTCTATTATAAATTTTAAAATACACTTAAAACATAATGATTATAAGAGAATTTGCAACTCTCAAACTGCTAAAATACTATTAAAAAATTGTATCCTGCAATTATATATTAATCAATCCACGATATCCTGAACATATGTAGAATTGCTGATAAGGTATTGTAAACAACATCGTGAGAGTTTTGGAAGGAAATTCGTAGAGTATTATAGAGAACTATTCAAGAAGTAGGTAAGAGCACCACATATTTTTAACGTGCATTTTGGTTTCTTTGACACACGGTGTATATCCGTGCAGCACATCATATTTTGCAGATGATGAAGTTAATTTTTTAAAATAATGATCTAACCAGCTACCTATTTCATACATGAAATGTCATGTTTTAATCGATTTTAATAAAAAAATTTGAAAAATTTAATATTTTTTTAATTCTATGGATATCATTAACTTCGGAAGATTAAATTCACATGTTTCCCATCAATGTGGTAGTCGAACAAGCAATAAAGTGTTTAGGTGAATACATTTTTCATCAAGACATGGATTTTAAGAAAAAATGGTTAGGAAAGAAAATGCGATACTACTAAGATCATTTGAATGAATGTTCGAAACGTGATAGAAACCATAGGAAATATAAATGAATAGGAGAACTTAGAAAGTATAAGTTAAGTTTATAGAAGTTCAAACATTGCCCCTTAAATTTCAGTATGGAATGAATTATTGAAATTGGTGTCGGTTTTCTTGTAGTGATCCATCCACTCTTTGGAAGTGAAAGGATTATGCACGCTTCGGTGCTGGTCGTTAGTGTTAGAACTGCAATTCTAATTTCTCCACTTCGCATTGTTAGATTATATCATGCAAGCAGTTTGCATGAGATTCGATTATTTCAGTTACAGCAGTTTAGTGCATGAATAAACATTAGTTTAGTTTCAGTTTAGTTTAGATTTGATTCTATGTATGTAGATCTGTGATCGCTGTTTTCAAATGGAGAATTAAAAATAAAAAATAAAAGCAGATTCAATAAAATATGTTATTGCTGTAGCAAGGTTCATCCATATTTTTTTTTGTTTTATTTGTCTCTGCAGTATCAATTGGTATCAGAGCGTTGGAGACAAGATCCAGGGAGGAGAATTGCTTTTGCTTTTGTTTGTTGCGCACTAACAGAGGGCAAGAAAAGATTGTTTTTAAGAGAGAAAAGTGCAGCAGAGGAACACAGCGACTTAGGAGGACGGAATAGAGAAGAGTGACAGAAAAGATTCATAAAAGAAGAGAACAGCGCCTTGAACTTTCAACCATCACAAATTGGTATATAAAAAAAAGCGCAGAAGTAGCTGCTTGGTCAGTGGAAGATCAAAAGGAGTCGCTGCAGCCTGGAAAAGACCTAGATAGTAGGAGATCGCTGCTGTGAAGAGGATGGTTGAAAGACCCAGCATGAGAGCCCAAGGATATAATCTTGGGAAGCTGCAACGGTTTGTGTAGCTACTTGGAAAGGAGATCCGACCCTGTAGAGGGCCAGCATAGCCGTTGGCAGAAGAAGCCAACGAGTCACAAATTAGTCGCTAAGTAGAAATTTAAAGAAGTTGTTCTTTTTGAAATGTTTAGCTTGAGACATGGCAACAAACAACATTTCTCAGCCCCAGATTCCCATTTTCAATGGTAAGAATTATGATTTTTGGGTAATTAAAATGAGAACATTGTTTTGCTCATAAGATGTTTGGGATTTGGTAGAAATGGCTTTGTAGAACCATAGGATGAGGCTACCCATCAGGGATTAACTCGAGCACACAGAAAAGAGCTTAAAGAAAACAAGAAAAAGGATGCAAAATCTCTATTCCTAATCCAAAAGGAAATGGATGAATCCATTTTTTCTAGAGTTGTAGCAGCAATGAGATTCAAATCTGCATGGAAAATTTTGGAGACTACCTATAAAGGTAATACAAAGGTGAATGTAGCTAAATTGCAATCTCTTAGGAAAAATTTTGAAAATTTACAAATGAATGATTCAGAGTCTATAGACCAGTTTATGGGTCAAGTATTGAATATTGTGAACCAAATTAGATCTAATGGAGAAACAATAATAGATCAAAAGATCATAGAAAAATTCTCAGGAGTTTACCCTGCAAATTTGATGCAATAGTTGTAGCTATTGAGGAAACCAAGGATTTGTAACAGTTATCACTAGATGAATCAATGGGATCTTTGTTAACACATGAATCTAGAATGAATAGGAATAACAATACTTCTTTTGAGAATGCTTTCAAGTCTCTAGTATCATTTGGTAGAGGAAGAGGAAGAGGAAGGTCAAACATCAGAGGAAGAGGCAGAGGCAGAAATGGAAGGAATTGTCCAGATCAAGGTGAAAACAATAATCAAAACTACAACAATAAAGGACGTGGCAATAATCACTTCTAGCAAAATTCACAGAGCTTTGATAAATCTAACATTCAGTGAATGCAGAAAGAAAACAAGGAGATGTGGACATTATGCAAGTGAATGTAGAAAAAAACAAGGAGATGTGGACAAGCATAATGCTAATTACACAAATGAATCTAATTATAGTTATGGAAGATTATTCCTCACTTGTCATGTTGCTCAAGAAAATGCTAAAGATATTTGGTTTTTAGATAGTGGATGCAGTAACCATATGACAGGGAATAAATAATTGTTTGTAGTCTTGATGATTTCATAAAATTTGAAGTGAAATTAGGAAATGGTAACAAAGTGGATGTAATGGGTAAAGGAGTAATAAATGTTTTGGCAAAAAATGGTGAAAGAAGATATATTCTTGATGTTTATTTTGTACCTAGACTAAAGCATAATATTATGAGTGTTGGATAGTTAGTACAAAAAGGTTACAGAGTATATTTTATGGATAATGTTTGCACAATACTAGACAAATTTTCAAATGACAGGTTGATACACAAAGTGGAGATGACCAAGAATCAAATGTTCCCTCTTCGAATTCATTGCATCCAGGGAGAAGAGGAAGCCCATTTCAAAACCATGCATCTAGACCAATCATGGCTATGGCATTTAAGGTATGGACATTTACATTTTGGAGGTTTGAATTTGTTACAAAATAAAAATGTGGTGAAGGGATTACGAACAATAAAGCAGCCAAGAAGTTCATGTGAGAGTTGCATTTTCGCAAAACAACATAGAGAGATCTTTCTAGTAGGAGCTTCATATAGAGTAAGGGTATTATTGGAGCTAGTTCATAGTGATTTATGTGGACCAATGCAAACTCCATCATTTGGAGGTAGTTCTTATTTTCTAACCTTCATTGATGATTTTAGCAGAAAGACATGGATATATTTTCTCAAGGAAAAGTCTGAAGCCTTTGGAAAATTTGAAGAATTCAAGGCTATGGTTGAAAAGTAGAGTGGCCTTTACATCAAGGTACTTAGATCAGATAGAGAAGGTGAATATATGTCTAATGAATTTCAATATTTTTATAGATATCATGGCATTAAAAGGCAACTGACTACAAGGTACCGAACACATCATAATGGTGTAGCAAAAATGAAGAATAGAACAATCATGGAGACGGCTAGAAACATGTTGAAGGCCAAACATTTGTCAAATGAATATTGGGTAAAAGTAGTAGCATGTGATGTGCAGTATATATTATGAATAAAATCCCAACAAAGAGTGTCAAGGATCAAATTCCACAAGAAGCTTGGAGTGGTAAGAAGCATAATGTACATCATTTCAAAAAATTTGGTTGTATTGCATATTCTCTTATACCATCTAAATTGAGAAGAAAGCTTGATGATAGAGATGAGAAATGCTTTTTAATTGGATATAGTGAATAATCAAAGGATTATAAGTTGTATAAACCCATTTCAAAGAAAGTGATTATTAGCAAATATGTGGAATTTAGGGAAGAAGCATGGGATTGAAGCATTGATAGAACCATCACAATTGGAGCACCAATTCCGGAAAATGAATAAGAATCTAAAGAAATTTTTTTTCAAGGTGATCAATTCTCTCCACAAGTAAGAACAAGCAATTCAATAAGAACACCTAGGGGCTTAGCACAAAGTGAATAATCTAGTCATGCATGTCATCCTACTCCCAATTCACAAGTGATGAATCAGATCCAACTCTTTCCAACTTAAGATTAAAATTTAAAGGTAAGAAAATGAGAAACATGAATGAGATTTATGATCAAGAAGAAGAGAATTTAGATTTGTGTTCAAATGTTTCCTTTTTCTCTCATGATCCTATGTATTATGAAGAAGTAGTTAATGAGGAACATTGGATAAAAGCAATGGATAAAGAGATGAATGATATGGAGAGAAATAAAACATGACATCTAATTAATCTACTTGAAGGTAAGGATTGCATAGAAGTCAAATGGGTTTATAAGAACTAATTTAATGCAGAAGGTAAGATTGAAAAGCACAAGGCAAGGTTAGTGGAATAAGGTTTTGCACAAGAACATGGAATTGATTGTAATGAAACATTTGCTCCAGTTGTTAGACTTGATACTATTAGAATGGCTTTAGCAATAGTTGCACAAAATAATTGGAAATTATATCAAATGGATGTCAAATCAACTTTCATGAATGGTCTTCTAGATAAAGAAGTGTATGTGAAACAACCACCAGGTTATGAAGTGCATGGACATGAAAAATAATTCTATAGATTGAAAAAAGCCCTCTATGGTCTTAAGCAAGCACCAAGAGCATGGTATAGCAGGATTGATTCATACATGACAAATAATGGATTTAGTAGAAGTAATAGTGAGCCTACATTGTACACAAAAATCAACAAGTAAGGTCAGATTTTGATTTTGTGTTTATATGTTGATGATTTGATTTTCACTAGAAATTTGTCTGTAGACACATTTAAATCAGTAATGAAAAAAGAATTTGAGATGAAAGATTTGGTATTAATGAAGTATTTTTTGGGCATTGAAGTTGTAAAATTAGAAAAGGGAATTTTTATTTGTCAAACTAAATATGTAAAGGATGTGTTAAGGAGGTTTAAGATGTTGAATTGTAAATCAACACCTACACTAGTTGCTACAAGGACCAAAAGTAGCAAAGAAGACAAAGGGTCTAATGTTGATTCTACAACATTCAAAAGACTAATTGGTAGTTTGATGTATCTTATAGTTACAAGACCAGATATCATGTATGGGGTTAGCTTAATCTGTAGATTCATGAAGTCACCAAGAGACTTACATTTGCAAGTTAGAAAGAGGATATAGAGATATGTGGTAGGAATAACAAAATATATAATTTTATATTCTACAACTAGTGATTTTAGTTTGATTGGTTATACTGATAGTGATTTTTCAGGTAGCATTGATGATAAGAAGACTAATTTTGGACATGCATTTCATTTTAGAACAGGTGTGGTCACATGGTCATCCATAAAGCAACCCATAGTGACACTTTCATCAGTTGAAGTAGAGTATGTAGCAGCCACATCAGAAGTATGTCAAGCAATTTGGATGAGGAGAGTATTGACAGATTTATTACAAGCATAGAAGGAGTCAACACCAATATTTTTTGACAATAAATCAAAAATTTTATTATCAAAAAATTAAGTTTTTCATAAGAGCAGCAAGCACATTGATACACAATTTCATTTTATCAGAGAGTTAGTGAACAATGGAGAAATCCATTTGGAGTTTTGTATATCTGAAGACCAATTGGCAGATATATTCACAAAGGATTTAACAGATGAGAGTTTTGATTATCTAAGATAAAATTTAGGAATTGTAAATGTTGAAGTAGTTAGTGGTAGAAATTAAGGGGGAGTGTTAGAATTGTAGTTCTAATTTCTCCACTTCACATGGTTAGATTCTATCATGCAAGCAGTTTGCAAGAGATTTGATTCTTTTAGTTATAGTAGTTTAGTGCATGACTAAACATTAGTTTAGTTTCAGTTTAGTTTATATTTAATTCTATATATGTAGATCTGTGATCACTATTTTCAAATGAGGAATTCAAAAAATAAATAAAAGTAGATTTAATAAAATATGTTATTGTTGTAGCAATGTTCGTGCATATTATTTTTTGTTTTATTTGTCTCTGTAGTATAAATTAGTCCATGCTTTCAATTAGATACATTTAATTGTGATGGATATAATTATTTCAAACCTTAAGAAAGCTCCCTAAGTTGACAATAAGTGAATATGATGTAGGCTTTACGTTTAACCACTTTATTTCCTTAAATCCAACCAATGAAATGTTACATAGACCAACAATTAATTAGTCTGTAGATAAAAATAAAATAATATGGGAAGAAGTATCTCCAACCCCAAACCTCTATGAAATTTAAATAACATGTCTTTAGGGGAACACAGATCTCCTATGAGTGCAGGTTACATAGGCCAAGGCACCATTCAAAAACGGGTTAGGAAGAAGTCTGGGGGATTTGTCAAATGAATGACAAAAGGAAAACAAGTACTCTAAGAGTAAAATATGGAACTTATAAATAGCATATGGGGGAAACAGAGGTGGTAGGGCATAGGATCACCTTGCTTTGTATCCTTCTACCACCTTATAATTATTATTTTTTAAACCAAAAATGAAAATGAGTTAAAGCTAAAGAGGATCTCCATTTTTGAGGGAAACGTTCAAATTTTTTTAATGAATGAATGGCCTAGATAAACTGGATCCTAGGATATGACTTAATGTTTACATTGTATTTTATTAATTTTATCTTTCATAAAAAGATATATGTATTATTCTATTATTTTTAACCATTTTCATTTTAGAAAAATGGATTAACCTAATCAATGTTAGTTCATTTAGTTATAAACATTAGCACTTTATTACTTTTATCCCTTTATAAACATTAACACTTTATTCCTTTTAGCCTTTACAAGATTATGGGTGAGTGTAAAGATTATTTTTTCACTATCATGGGATTATATCAGGCAAAAATATCTTGTTTATGTATCTGAGTTTCCTTGTTTTGAATCAGATATAAGTAAGACATTCATATCTCATAACTCACCAAGTTACTCAAGATTTTGGGGATGAACATAATCTGATATTTTTGTGTTTTATATCTTTTTCATCCTCTATAAAATTATATTTATAGAATATTCTTGATGACAGTAGGAAGGATAGTTAAGGTGGTGCAAAATTACAACCACTTATTTTCTTTTTGGAAGCCCTGATGGTGACTATAATACTTATAGCCAATAATGTCAAACTACTTGACCCACCCAAGAAGATCATAATGTTTTAAATCATAGTCATAATTTTTATTAGAAAAAGTCTCCTTTGGGTTATTTGACATTGTTTTTGTTCCAAGAGGGATTTATGGAATGGATTTCTCTAATCTCACATAGGGTATTTTGGCCATAATTTTCATACTTTAATCAATATGTCATATCTATTATTGTCTAGCCATGAATTCAGGTTCACTTGTTTTATTTTCTTAGTGAGATTATCGATTGAGATAATATATTGACCTATTTTATAACCTTTCATATTCAATATTCATTCTCAATGCTATGCTTCCCATTCTTTGGAAGCATGCTTTATGTTTGGTTCCATGTCGATGTAATAGAAATAATAATAATGGAAAAAAATCACTCTCTTTGAGTTCATTCATGTGTACCATAATTGTGGGTAAGGCCTTTGAGGTTACATCTTAGAGAATGAGAAGATTCATTAGGATGGTTGGTTATATTGAACATTTCTTAAATGATTTTTTATTCTACAAACTAATATTTACATCTTTCCTAATGACTTCCATGAGGAATTATCTATAGGGGAGGGAGATGACATTTCCTATTTCTATGCTTTCATACAATCTATATTATAATATACTTCCATTGAATTATGTAGCCATTATTTCCTTCATGCCTAGTAGTGATATATCCCTTATCACTAAGAGGTATTAAATACAATTGTGGTTGTGATGAGGATCTTTTCTTTGGGTTCATAAGAATGATTTGTTATACCTTATTGATGCTCATCTTATAGTTTTAAATAGTGTTTTGACCATGGTTTGGATACATAACTCACTTTTCATATGTGTGTGCTTAGCATCAGTACATTCTTTGTCACCAAGGGCATTGCCATAGTTTTTTGGACCATAGGCCTTTTCAATTTAAGTGGATTCTAACAATGCGCAATTCTTGAATTATTAGTATGAAGCCTTTAGATTACTTATATTATGGGCATATTTCTTTTGATATCCATAATTTATTATTTTTTATTTAAAAATTGTTTGGGTATAACACAATCAAATCATAAGTATGTTGTATGATATTTCATTAAAAGGTTTATAGATATGGATATTAAGTGCATTCAAGAAGTTAGGGTGGCATATTTACATCTTTGTGATGTAAGTAAAGTGATTTGGTCCAATAATATAATTATGGAAATACATAATGACTTGGGTCATGGTTGCCTTATTATATTTATTTAACTATAGTGGAATTTACATTATGGGGTTTCAAGTTTTGATCCCTTACATTGTGCTCTAATGGGTGTTTTTCAACATAGATAACCTTTCCTTTGGTATCATTAATGCTTATGCCTTAAATGATGCCCATGAAAAGATTCATTTCTCGTAGTGGATTTATAGTGAGATGTTTTATGCACATTGATATATTTATGGTGAATTTAATATGTTCAAACAATATGTTGACAATATTTTCCATATGTTAATGCCTTGATAAACTGGTGAAAACAAAAATTAGATTTTAATGAAAAATAACTATGGGTTTTATGATGCCAACATTGATATCCATTCCAAGTATGAAGTATGGTCCACTTTTACCAATATTCATTGTGGATTTGAACATGTGATTAAGAAAATTTATGTGCCATTCTCTCAACACAAATTTACTTTTCATTCAATAATATTGATTCACTATTATTTGAATCCATGTTGGGTTTTATCTCTTCTAATGATTTTCCAATCTAATTTCATAGCACATGAAAGTTAAAATGTAAATAATCTAAAAAACATAGTTTTTATTAAACATAATTTTTTTATATCACATGGTCTAAATACAGCCCACATTCTTTAAATTATGAATCTAGCTTCCTGACCAACTTCGCAACTAGGTCAGATTAAGTGGTGGTATATCGTGCTAATTCCTGCCACAAATTGTTTTTGAACTTATTGTCATTAGGTGGCCAAGATACAATGACACTCTCATTGTACCACTTCCTCATAGATTATCCATGTGGTGGTAGTACTTGATAAAATCCCACCTTCAATGAGTCTCTATAGTTATAGGTGGCAGTATTGAGATAGTGCATAGAAATTATAATTAAGTAAAATGTTTCAAGGGATAAAATATTATATACATAAGAATTAGATTAATGTTGGTGATGTATTCTATAAATTATTTTTCCAAATTATAAAATCCAAACATTCTATTTAATAGAATAAAGGCATTCAGTATGTGGGTCAGCACATTGTTGAAGTGCCAAACATGATCAAAGACTTTGTGTTGATACTATCAACAAGTGTTAATATCTTAGGAACTTTAAATTGATAAAATTATCATAGCCATTACATTTTATTTTTCCCCTGGAAGATAACTCTCACTAAAAATATTCATTATGATAAGAAACTTTAAATTGATGATATGTACGAGGAACATATTTAAATTTTTAATGATGAAGCTCATGATTCCAATGGATTTCCTTATGAATTTTATGAAAATTAATTAGGACATTATGGGGAAAGACATATATCAAGTGTATCTTAAATATTTTAGAACCCATTCCTTGGGATCTCATATTAACAACATATAAATATAATTCACCCTAAAATTTAAAAAAACCTTGAATTAATATAAAATTGAAGACACATCACTTTGTTTAGTGAATATTTTAATATCACTATGAAAATCTTATTTATTTGTAGTCACCATCTTCTACCCTTGATTGTTTAACTTGAGCAGAGCATGTTTATTTAAGTTATGTACATTCTAAATAATATCTAGCTATACATAAGGGTATGGAATGGGATCATCATTACAATAAAAAGGATATATTTATTAATATTGACTTCAAAAAGTAATATGATCCCATTCATTAGCCTTTGATTCTAGCTTTTTTATAAACCTTAATATTTGGCCCAATTTTTTTGTAATTGGTTAAAATGATTTTTTGGCAATTCATCAACCTTTATTTAAATTCATTGAGTAAAATCTAAGTAATTTATAATTTTTATATCCATTATCAAAGGTTTTAAATTATCACCTAATGTGTATGTTCTCATTGCTCAAGGTTTTTGATACATGTTAGCCAATGCTCAATCCAAAGGGTTTGTTTATGGTACTTCTCTACCTAATAACGAGCCTTTAAAACTCATCAATTTTAATTTTGCATATGATTAATTTATTACTCTTATTGAGAAAGAATAAAATATTTATAATCTTATGCATTCACATGATATTTATAGTCTTGCTTCTAGATCATTAACTTATTGGTGGAAACCATACTCTTATAGAAAGTCCTTCCTCTCTCCACATCCTTGGGAGAGACTATTTAGTTTTAAATGGATGTGTCTTTGTGAAAATTTGAAGGTATTGGTTATTATTTTTACATTCCCATCCTCCCCCTCTATCTTATGGTAACATTTGATAGACATGGTTATGAATTATTTTCATATCATATCACCAAACCCTTATCACTAGCAAGAAAGTTGAAAATTTTCTTTATAGTGATTGCATCTACCCATGTGTATTACTCTTAATGTTTTGTGGCACATTAAAATTCAGTCCAAAATATTTAAAAACTTCTCATAGATTTGATACAGGATAATCCATCCATCATTAAAAGGTTCTATAATGTGGTGTGGGATTTATGTTAGTATTCCCTAGGAGGCAAGATGCATAGGTTTAATAGACATTTCTAGTCAAGGCTCGATTCTTTGTGTCAAATGGATTACCATTGCTATTGAAATAAATGAAGCATAGAAATTTGAAACCATTATTTTATTTTTTAAGGAATGCGTCATGGCTATTGTACTTGGAAATGTCTAGTTTTTGATAATCTTCTTTCTTTTACAACTCGAATGGAAATTGTTAGGGAATTTTTTATCAAAATAATTTGGAAAGCTTGGGAAAAATTTAAGACCTGGTTGTTATATATTTTTATTGGTTTATATATGGCCTTTATATCATCCAAAATTCTCTTTGGGGTTTCACCATTATCAATTATTATGTCTTCCCTATTACATTGGTGTCATGGATTCATTCTCTTAAAATATTTTTGAGAGGAATTTGTACCATGCAAGATTTGTTTTGAAAACCCTCTCAATTATACATTTCTTAGGATTAATTCAAAGCAAAATTTAAACATTAATTTTTGGACAAAGAGTTATATGAGGATAATATCAAGTGAGTTCAAGTTTATTTTATTCAAAAATTCATATTCACATCTTTTGTCCCTCGGTGAAAATACTCAAAATGTAATGTTAACACTTCCTTCAAAATTTATGCTACACATAAAGGATATGAATTCATTTCACCAGATATTTATATTATGGATAAGGTCAACACTAGATGGGATACTTGTTCACTCATTTTAATCTGGGGTAGATGATTTGAAATTGGTTGCTCTTCTTATGTTGAACCTAAGATTTATAATTTTGTTTGGTTTGTATTTCATCAAGGATTTATTATTTGGATTTATTACCTTTTAAACTTTATTGTTGATAAAAATATTTCTATTTTACTTGAAACAAATCTTATCATGTAGGAAAATCCCACTGAAATTCCCCATTTTTGAGGTTAGGGAATTTTGTTTCTTGAAATTGTCTCATCTCAAAAGAAAATTTAATTTTATCATGTGAAATAATATATAATACTAAATAAGGTAGCATATGTCGTAAATAATGTTAACATAGTATAATATGTACAATTATAATTAAGTAACATAAGAGGAAAATCATATATAAATGTATCAATGAAGCTCATAGTAGTAAAATTTGAAATGATAATAGTGTGAAATAGTACATGCATGATATGCATCATGACACTCATAAAACATAACCACCTCAACAAGAAGACAAAATAAAAAATTACATTATCAAAAATAAGTCCAAGCATTACATATAAGTAACATATTTAAATTTTTAACAAGTATTTCATTTTGTTTTTTGAAACCATTATCAATCATGTCTTCACTCTTGGCACGTATTAGAAGGATGTTGGTTTTGTTATGTTGCACATGGAAGCATGTTTTTTAAATTAATGCTTTCAAGGCTATTGTTCTTATGGTTAGCATGATTTGGATGAAAATATCATTCATTTTTGCCAATCACATGAAATATCAATTGTTCTAAATGTGAAGACATTTTTTGTGAATTTTTTTGTATTGAATAACCTTGTACATATAGATAAAAGCCAAGTATATCTCATTGACTAAGTCCACCAATGATGTTGTGGTTAAACCATTGAGTTGTTAAATAGAGGACCTAATTGGTTTCCAATAAGGGAAAAAAATGGGTATCATTATAATATGTTTATATTTGAGATTCCTTTTGGTAAGTAATGGTTATTCTAATATGTAATATGAACCTATGTTTACATGTATGTTATGGATAATCAAATCATGGTGAGTTGATGTTCACCTCAGTGACTCCATTACCATTCTGTCTTATGTTAAGGTCTAACTTATGATGGACTTTTGGGTGTGATATCCAAGCTTTCTTGGATACATTATTTGCCATTGCGGTAGACTAATGAAGGTAT
>JARHVA010004196.1:177500-182500 GCA_037957365.1 Torreya grandis
ACTAAGGGTTGGGCTAAAACCTATAGGGCTAGGTAGGGTGAGGGTGTCTTAATTATGTGGGTCACATAGTGAGGCTTGGGATATCTACTTTTGTGGGGGCATCTTGAACTGAAATAAGAGCTTTATATTATTTACGTATTTGTTCTCTTTTGAGTTAGATAGAGAATCATGTAACTTATTAAGCCAAAAGGGATGAAATTTAATAAGTGTGTGGGGATGTTTATTTCCTATTTTACATGTTTGAAGTTGTTCTAATGATGGATATGTTTACATCTGTGATGGTTATTTTATTTATATCAATTGATTTTCATGAGGTTGTGATATTAACCATTGATATATTTATGTCCATGGGATGTTTTAGTTAACTCTAGTTGAGTTATGCATCTTTGAGGATACCTATTTGAAAATTTGACTATGTTTTGATACTCATGGGATGTCTATTATGATATAGATATGTCTTGGATCCATGAAGATATTTATCATGAGTTTAGTTGAACTTGTCGATTATGGAAAATTGTAATTTCAATGGTAGTGCTATAGTATTCAACCCATGTATTGGATAAATCCACTCTTTCCTAGAAGAATTGTTGTATCAAAATAAACATCACTAATTAACCTTTGACTTGCTTGATTAAGATAATTGGAAGAATAGTGATATAATATTATTTTTGTCATCACATGTTAATGCCTTAGTGCCCATTCAAAGCTTGCATGGGAAAATTATCCAATGATGTTGAGGTATGATAACTAAGGAGGGCCAACGATGTGGCTTAATCTTGGAGGGCCTAATAAGGTCAGTGTGATTGACCTATTTAGGTAAGTCAAAGAGTTTTGGGGATTTTTTACTTTTAATTTTGTTAGATAGCATGATCCATCTATCCATGATGCATAAACAATGTTGGTAAAATTCCACAAAACTCATGGAGATAGATTTTATAGGCCTTGTTGGAACACAACCTTCATTGAATGATGGTGATCATTATTTTCGATCTATGGGAATAATTATATATATTATATGATAAATATTTGGTGTCATTTACATGGAATTTAGACACTGGGTAGCCCGATGGTAATTATGGACCCTTTTTCTTCACACCATGTGTGTTAATTATTGTGATGTGAAAGTAATTTGGTATAATTATTAGAACAATTGAGTCACATATACATGACCTATTTTTATGTGTCTCCTCATTTTTATTAAAATGTTAGGTTTTACGTAACTATTTCTTTCATTGATTATGACTAAAACATGTAAATTATATTTTTACTAAATTTTACATGTAGTTAGCTTTAAGTATTTTAGCTATTCTTCTTGTTATTAGCATTATTATATTATCACTTACATACCTAATGGTATGTTTTTGACTTGGGAATGTATGAATAAAGACAAAATTGGTTGTGTAAATAGATCTCCCACCCTTGAAATCAATCATGTGAACCTTACATTGATTTATGTTTTTAAAATTGTTCTATGAGTATATTTTGTACATATTATGGATTAAATGTGACTGTGTGATGTTAACATGTTAATATGTGCTTATGTGGCCATAACTTCTTATGTGATGTTTTTTTACCTCTTGAAAACCAACATCTTTTGATTAAAATATGCTAAGATACAATGTTATGTATGTGGTGTGATCCCATATCACTACTATAGTATTGAGTATTGGTTAAAGTATGAGTTCAAAGGTAGAGAAACACTACAACCATATCTATTTGACCTCGTATAAACCAAGAAGTGATATCTCATAGGCTAAAAATTGACTTTTTCCTTTTGCATGTGTGGCCACTTGATTCATTTAAAGTGTGCACCATGTGTGTCACAACTTGCCCATGGGATATTAGTGCATAATGTCCACTTTAAAGATTTAATGTTCCTTTAAAATCCTATTGAAGGTTTTCATATAAAAATATTTTGAAATTTATTATTTTACTCCTTATGAATCAATAATGGGTCCTATAAATTTGGGACATTTATGCAAGTCGACAATGTGATACTTGCTAAAATGCCTACATGTATTGTCTCATAGGTGAAACCATGCTTTGGTTGAGGTCTTGTTATTATTATACCTATTATAAATATTATAGGATGAATATTATTGTTTTATTTTACAATAATAATTGGAATGTATGTTGATATCATATTTTGATAGAGCAACACTAAGCTATAATCAAGGAGTGTTTAAAATCTTAAGTACCCACTTGAATCTTGGATATAGTGATGAAAGTTGAGTGATGACCCCAATTGGATGATTTTAAATGGTGGGATTGTTATCCATGGACCATCATGCAATCTCATGTGTGTGTTGGAGAACATATTGGAAGCCTTTGGGTTGCATGTGATGCTTGGTATGGCTTCTTAAATATTTAGCATGCTTAGTATGGGATGTTGTACTAACATGTGAATAGGTAATGATGTATTATAGTAACCATAAAAATATGTATTAATACCTTTGTGTAAGGACATTATTTAATGAATTTTCTTAATATTATTTATGGTATAATGGTTCTAATGGAATGTTTCCACTCTTAATTTTGATTCTAGTTGTAATCTAGTGGGATTGGATTATTATAATTATTAACACTAGTGACTAAAACCCTAATGATTATAACCCTGGTAAATCTTAAATTTATATTGTTAATCTTTTTTAGATAATAAATTTACAATTTGTTATATTATATCTATATTTTTATCTTTAGAAGTGTCGATAACACTCTTATTGAAAAGCCTTTTTAAGGTGAGTGTAAGTTAATGTGTTTTATAACACTATATGATTTTGTTGATAAATAATCATCTTCATAAATGGTAATGTGTGTGTCATTATGAGGATAATAAATTATGCTCTTAAATCTAGACATGTGTAATCAATGTCCATAAAGTAGTCAGCTCTTCATATGTTCACTATGGTGTCATGAAATGACATGTGAAATGATAGTATATTTATATGGTGGGACATGATTATCTTTAGGATAATACTTAAAATATTGGAAAGTAATACTAAATATTTCCATGCTAGGAGTATGTTATACCTACATGTCTTACTAAGAGGTATGGTGTCTATATTTTCATTAGGTTATGTCCTGGGTCTAATCACACCATCATCATCACCATCATCATCATTATTATTATTATTATTATTATTATTATTATTATTATTATTATTATTATTATTATTATTATTGTTGTTGTTGTTGTTGTTGTTGTTGTTATTATTATTATTATTATTATTATTATTATTATTATTATTATTATTATTATTATTATTATTATTATTATTATTATGTACTTGATTTGGTCAACATTTTTTCCATGCCAATCAGGGCATTTGCATTTACTATTAACCCATTGATTCAATAGGTTTAGTCTATCCTCAATTGACATTCTACTTACTATTACAACCGATCATCATGACTTAGATGTATGATTTTGATTACCATGATTACTAGTTCTGACTAGCTTATTATTGTCATGGATGAATATACTTAAATTCACTTTTGACATGTTTCATATTTTTTATACAGTAAATTTATTATTTATTTTATTTATTCTTTGAATAAATATTGTTTATGTTCCACACTGGTGGTTGTAGAACATGTCAAGTGAGCCATGCTCAATGGTGAACTTCAACAGCTAGGATAATAATAGGTAGGAGTTATGAATAGTGAAATTGATACTGGTAGGTAAATTTTAAGGTGATACAAGTATAAAAATTCATGGTTTATTTGGGTCCTATATGTTATTTTAATCTATATTTATTTAAATGGTTCTATGTTGAGCAGAAATTGGTTTATATCATACTTGTGTGGGTATGTTGGTTGTTCATAATTCCTTGAGTTGGGTTGACTAATTATAACTCTATTTTTTCTCTTATTTTCATTTAATTTATGATTTGGATGTTATAGTCTGGGGGTTATACTTATTTCTTGTTGTAATTGAAATCTATACTTGTACCTTGGACCTTATTTTTGTATCATTTTTATTCTCATGTGTTGGTTTTGATTTAACCATGCACATTATGCCTACATGGGCCATGAATTGGACCCTAGGCATCTTAATCTAGATTGTTTTGAGGGATTGACTGATGTTAGGATGGAATTTAATTTTTTATCATATTTATTTGGCTACACTTCATGTCAATTACATAGGTTGGGAGCTTTATTGTGAATTATAATTTTAGATTATAAATTATCTCACAATGCCACATTATTATCATTATTTAATGTACTATAAATTTGATTTTTAATCTTGAAATAACCCTATTTTTTTAATTTACATATCAAATTATGTATTTGGATATGTAATAGGCCTAAACCTTTCTTGCTGAAATAAGCGATACTTAACATAATCATGTACATGCAACCCAAAAGGTTAACCTTAACCTCCAACAACACATTTGGGTCATAAAAATCCCATTTTAAGGGAGAAAATATAAATTTGTCCTATCTAAAAATCAAGTAACTAACATCATGATAAAAACTATAGCAACTAGAATTAATTTGTATATATGCAGATTATAATAAGTCACTCTAAGCATATAATAAGAACATCATTTGCATAATGTGGTGAATATCAATTTCTAAGCATGCTTGTTGTGATCTAAATATATGGATGAAGATAAAATCATGTCTAATTCATCATCTATATGTAAGGATATAATGGTGGCTAATCATTTAAGTGATATTAAATGATTCTATATTGGCAATTATCCAATGCAATAAAATATATAAAGTGGAATCAAACACCCCCATGTATATTAAATCCTAACACATATTATATAATAATTATTGTATTTTGTCAACACTTTATTTTATGTAAGGGAGGTATGATAATCAATTAAACTTTCATTCATACATTAGTATGTTTTCATCCATACCTATAATTAGAATCTACTATAAGCACATAGTAGATGAGGCATAATCTTATACACAATCAAGGATTTTTTAAAATAATTAATCCCAACTCCATTCAACATCATACTTGGTAATAACATGAAGGAGTA
>JARHVA010004196.1:185000-192500 GCA_037957365.1 Torreya grandis
CAAAATAACATAATACCAACACAAGACACAATTACCATTTTGAGGCAAGGAAGAAATAACCAACTGTCAACATATAAATCTTAAGTGGGGATAACTAATTATAGGCTAATGATTGATATAGTAAGGGATTAAACAACCAATCCATTACTATATATTTTAAAATAACCCACTTGGATCCAATCCAAGTATGTGGTCAAACTATAAGCCTCCACTCTTAAATTTTTTAAACTAGTCATAAATACATACTAGCTAATGCTTTGTTATTCAAGTTTGGTCTGCGAATGGTAATTCAACAATGATACACTTCATGTAGTCAAAGATAATAATAAAATAGTATAACTCAACCATTAAATGCCACAAAGTCAAGGTCTAACAATAGGATCAACCAAACCTAAAAATTAGGCAACAAATCCATACAACCTTCCCAAAGCAATAATCTAATATAATAATCAATTAAAAATCTAGAATCCATCCAATAATCTACAAGGGTAGTAGTGTTTCAAACAAGCATGAAAACAATAATTCAATTTGAAATCAATAATCGATATAGAGGATTCTAGGGATCACTATGAGATCTCATGATCTCATATGATCCTTGAATATTGTTGGGAATCATCCCATATCCAATAGGGCTTCAAAAGTACAAAATCACAACATAAAATATTTTTGGGGTCAATCAATCAACATAATTTTATTCATTTTAATGTTTCACATATATCATATCCTCTTATAGCTATACACCTAGAAGATAGCTAATTTGTTCTAATAACTTACTAGCTTACACTCTCCCTCAAATCTCTCAAATCCCATAATATCTCTCTCCCTATAAAATCTATGGGAGATAATATCTCACTTACAATATTTTTCCTAATAATTCACATACTAATAAAATGTTCACATTAAATTATGTGTTCATTCACTCCCCTAATGTGAACTTAGGGACATCGGTAATAACTGATAATGCATCTAAATACATTTAATTAGAGAGTTTATTACAATGTCAAGAACTTTTATTTTTTATTTATTTAAAAAAATTCCTTTAAAGACTTATTTGAAAAACTTGATAAGTTGACTTGACTCTTGACAAGATGACAAACCTTATAAAATTCACTCTAAACTTTAGATATGACACTTATAGAAAAAAAACATATTTTGATAATAATACTAAAAAATGACACATAAAAAAACTAAATGACAATAAAAAAATATACAAACTAACAATAATCCTAAAACATGACACTTTGGATTTTTTATTAAATAAAATCAATTAAATTAAATAACTAATATTTAAAAATAAATAATATAAAAATTAAAAAAAAGAAAATAAAAATAAAAAATAAAAAAATGCATACCAAAATCCATGGATTTAATAGTCCATGAAAGCAAAACTAAAAAATATAAAAAATTAAATAAAAAAATAGAAATATCATGATTACTAAAAATCTAAACAAGATTTAAATAAAAAACTCTAAAATACAAAAATTAATGAAAACTAAACCTAAAAAGAAAACAATAAAAAAAAGTAATATTCTAAAAACATTAAACTAAATATTTTTAAAAAAATGTAATTCCTTAAAACATATATCAAACAAAATAAATGTAAAAATAAACCTAATCACAATCATCATTATAGAGATTGACGCCATAGTGTAGATTGGAAGATGGATTGTGGAATTTATTGAATCTGATCCAACTTGAAACTATGACAAAAAGACTTTTCGACCACCATTTTCTAAGGTGACCATTGAGGATGAATGGTGCTGATCTGAAAGATAAAGTTGTGGAGTTTGGAAGAAATGTGAAGCTGAGAAATAGTTTTATAGATCTGATGTCCTAGTGGGCTGAGGATAGTAGTAATGTGGATCTTCTTATTTCTTCCAAGGAAGGCAAAGTAAACTTTTCAAGTATGGAAATAGTAGTTTAGAGTGGAGGATCTCAGTTAGATGAAGGATGGAGGATGTCATGCCATAAAAATAATGCTTAAACACCTCTTTTTCTATGATGAACAACTCTTTGAATATACAAAATTTTCCTAAACAATTTATGGGTTTACTTTCCTTCTAAAATATACATCCAAAATAACTTAAATCACCCAATTTTTTTTTATAAATAAAAAATATAATATGTTTTCTACAATTTGTAACAAAGTATTTATCTATTTTTTTAATATTCCATTTTTTTTTTTTTTTTAATACAAAGACATCTCTTTATTTTCCATGTCTTACATTTGTTTATTTTCATGTCTTGGAATCAAACTGTTCCAAAAATAAAACACACAATAAAATACTCCATTTTTTTTCTTCATTTTATTATATGTAATCTGTGGATAGGATGGGTGAGAAAAAGTATGGATAGAGGTGAACAGGGTGGAAGAGAGAGAAATATGAATAATGAGTACCAAGAGCTTTCACATGGTCCACATTGTAGGTAATTTGTAAGATGCAAGAAAAGTTGAAAAAACATAGTGATGGCATTTGGGCATGGTCTGTATAGTATAGCCATAGTGTTGTGTGGTAAAATAATGAGTGAATGAAGTACTATGCTCAGAGAGGCCAAACACCTACTTTGATACCACTATTGGGAATCACCCCATATCTAGTAGGGATTCAAAAGTACAGAAACACAACAAAAAATTATTTTTGGGGTCAATAAATCAACATAATTTTATTCATTGTGATGTTTTACATATATAATATCCTCCTATAACCGTACACCTATAAGATAGGTAAGTTGTTATAATACTTTAGTATTTTACACTCTTTATAAAATATCTCAACTCCCCTAATATCTCTCTCCCTAGACAATCTATGTGAGATAATATCTCACTTAAAATATTTTTCTTAATTCTACATATATTAGTAAAATGTTCACATTAAATTATTCTGTCAAATTTTAAAACTTGGTTCACATGGTTCACATAAATAACATACTATTTAAAAGGTTAAAATAAGAATCCAAACCCTCATTATAATCTAATGATGCTAACATGGCTTTTCCCTTTTCCCAAAAATATATAATACATGACATCAAGAGTTTTTACAATAACTATATAACATAAGCATATAGAAAAAAAACACTCAGGATACTTCACTCCAAACCACATGCAAAATTTTATAATCAAATTGAACTTATTTAGGGGAAACATGAATATATAGTTTTGACAAGGAAGAAACTAGACAATGTTTTTCATATGCATATATAATGAAGCTATTCCATACTAAATTAAATATACAACAATTCATTTCAAAAACTACAACATATCAAATAGTTGTAACATGTCACTCATAGGTACACACACACACAATCAACTCAAATAAAAAAATCAAGTCAAAATTGATTCAAAGTATAAAAACCATACTTCAAAATTTAAGATACCAAATCATTTCAATTTGATATTAAATATTTTAATGGAAAAACAAAACCCATACATCTCATAACAATCTCAACTCTTTGAAACATTTAAACCCCAAATTATTTTTAATCCATTTCGTAAAAATATAATACTCAAACTAAAATCTATCTTAAGAATTTTATGATATCCTAAATAGTTATTGGTTTGAAATGGATAAATTGTCAATAGGAGAATTTAGTTCATGGGATTTAATAAACCCCCTAGTCAATTTTATAATTTAGATGAGAAAATACATAATAATGTCCATGCAAAAATCTGCCTTAAGGGTTTTTAAATGGAAACTGAACAATTTATAAGTTTTTATAACATATATCAAACCACCAAAATTATGAAACCAATAGAGTATTACATGAAAACCAATCAACATATACATAGGTTAATACATTAAAAGATAACAAATTGATTTTAATATGTCTATATGACATTTCTCCCAAAAGTGCATGGTTTCATAGGCTTGTAAACACTTAGGAAAATTAGGTGTAGAAGGTTCAATACGTAAAAGTTAAGTGGTTTTCATTATAAAATGGGGATACACATCCAAAAGAGACATTCACCATGCTCAAGATCTAAATAGGAAATAAATAATAATAATTATATGTGTATAATGTAATTGATTTGCATATACACCACCCCCCCCCCCCTTTTTGTAAGTTTATATGTTAAAACTGATAATGATTAATATTTATATATATCAGATTAAAAAAATAATAATCATTTACATAGAAGGAAATGATTAGTTGGAATTTATAAAATCACCTTTTACATGCAGGGAAAGGAAACTAATTTTTTTTATTAGAATAGAAGCCAAACTAGTAACTCCCACTACTTAAATCGATTCACAAAATAGAATTGCAATTCCAAGTAAAATCCATGCACCTTCCCAAAACTATAAATCTATCCTCTATCTTTTATTCTCTTTTAAATTTTCCCTTCTTTATGACCTTCTTCTCTCCTACCCCCCACATTCCATCTCCCCCAACCTTTTCATCTTCCCCATGCATTTTATTATTCACAAGACATTTTTTTCTCCCCCTTATTTTCTACAATTTTATTTCCCTTATTGCACGTTTCTCCCCTCCCCATCCCTCACCTACCCTCCTACTTCTTCCTTAAACTTCCTCCCTACTCTAAATACTCCCCCCTACCATATACCATACTCTCCAAGAATTTTCATATTCATTACAGAGAGAGAATGACTCACCAATTACTTTAAGCCAATACCCAAAACAGCCCCACACTGATGCCAAAACTCACTAGGCATGGTCATTAGTGACCTTATTCACAATACTAGATAATAAACTATTAAATATAATTAATAACAATTTAAATAATAAATATACATATTATTTGAAATGCTAATTATATATCTTAAATACATAAAATAATAATGGTAAATAATAAATGTTGTTAATTAGTAATTTAAATAATAAAATATATATCATTTAAAGTGCCTATCAATAATAAACCCATAACAATACTTAATAATAATTAAAATAATAATAGATATTATTTTCATTGATATTATCTATTTAATTTCATAATGACTAATTAGTCAGCCCATTAATAAACATAAAATCACCTATGAAATAAATCATGATGAAAGGGTATCATGGGGAGGTAGGCATAGTTAGGTCTTTAGGTAGCCCAAGTAAAGAGAAGGTGAGTCAAGTGGAGATGGGGTGGAAAAGAGTAAGTAAAAAAGAGAGAGAAGAAGGAGTATAGGTGGTGGATATGACACCAAAAACACACAGGGATCAACAATGACATGATAAGATACAAAAGAAAAAAGTTGCAAGTGAAAATAAAATAAGACTGAACATTCAAATAACACAACTATCCAAAGTCATGACACTAAACAAGATTACCAAGTTATCTTCAGGAACTCATCCAACTACTCATAACCACTCCATTCTCACAGGAATTGATGCCATCATCCATCTTATCTCATAATCTTCACCTATAACCACTGAGAAAATCTATCAATAATACCTAATCCAAAAATTAGTAAATTGATAAAATAGTATTAATCTACTATCAAGTATCATGTACATAAAACCACCATACATGACCAACATATAATTATAAACATGATAAATACAAAAATGTAGTTAAAAAACTCATTTACATACAAGGAAATGACTCTATAATCAAGTAACTCAACCCTTCAATGGTGAGAAAGGAAAATCAAAGAATGTTATTAGGTTAAAAGCCAAATTGGTAACTATTGTAGCTTGAATCGATCCACAAACAAGGAATACAAAGCCAAGTAAAATCCATGCCCCCTTTTAAAACTAGAACTCTTTCCTCTATATATTTTTTTTGTTTGATTTTATCTTCTTCCGAAAGTTCTTCTCTCCTATCCCTTGTGTTCTATCTTCCCTTATATTTTTCTCTTCCCCCTAGGTTTTCTTTTTCCCCATGCATTTTTTATTCCCCTTCTCTTCTATATTTTATTTTTCTATTCTTGCACGGTTTTCCCATCCACATCCCTCACCTACCCTCCCACTTCTTCCTTACAATTCCTCCCTACTCACCGTACTCCCCCTACCATATGCCACCTTATCCAAGATTTTCCATATTCATTATGGAAAGAGAAAGTCTCACTAATTACTTCGACCTACTCCCCAAATCAACCTGCATATCATGCCAAAACATAATAGGCACAGTCATTAATGAAATTATTCAAAATATGGGCCAATAAAGTATTAAACATAATAAAAAATAGTTTAAGTAATAAAGAGACATATTATTTATAATACCAATTAAAATTTTAAAAGCCACCAAATAATAATGGCATGTAATAAACGTAGTTATTTATAAGTTTAAATAGTAAAATATATATTAATTAAGATGGATATCAATAATAATCTCATAAAAACAATTAATAAAAATAAAAATAATAGATATTATTTTAATTACTATTAAGTGTTTATATTCAAATGAAAAATTAATCAGGCCATTAATAACCATAAAGTTACCAATGAAATAAGTCACGAGGAAAGGGTGTCATGGGGAGGTTTGCATAGTTAGGTCCTTAGGGAGGTCAATTTAAGTGAGGGTGAGTAAAATATACCTAGGGTGGTGAAGATTATGTATATGAGAGATAATAATGAGTCCAAGGGATAGATACGACACTAGAAACACACATGGATCAACAATGACATATCAAGACACAAATCTAAAAAGTAACAAGTGAGAATAACATAAGACTAGACAAATGACTAAAATAACTCTCCAAAGTCATGGCACTCAAAAATAATACCAAGTTACCTTTCTATACTCATCAAACTACTCAAATCCACTGTGCTACCCTAAAAGTTGATGCCAACATCCAACCTAACTCATAATTTGCACCTATAACCACAGAGAGAATCCATCAATAGTATCTAATAAAAAATTCAATAAAATGATAAAACACTAATGAACTATAATCATGTATGAAGTACATCAAATAATTCATACATCACCAATACAGAATTATAAATATGATAAATGCATCAATGAAATCAAATATCATAGAATCAAAATTTAATAATTCAATCAAGTAAAGCATTTAATTGTTGAAAATAGATAAAATTTTGATACATCAATAGTTAGGCATTCATGTACAATATGAAAGGGAAGGGTTTTGACAACTCCATTTAAAAATATGGAGGTAAAAGTTGTTGTTGTCTTTTTCATTGGGTTTTATTGCTAAGATGCTTAAATATGTAGTTAGCATAACACATTTCTAATTAAATAAATAGTAAAAGTTTTACCAAGTAGTTACCTTATTACTGGGACATAATTAATATTTTGTGTTGTAAAATATTTTAAATATTTTTATAGAATCATTTTCAGCCAGCGTGATCCCTTATTATTTAAAATAGTCATCGAGATGTCTCCTCTCTAAGAGTGGAGGATGTCATAACCTGTATAAATCCTTAGTATAAACTCTTGTTTTGTTTTCTTTCCTATTGAAGGGAAACATATTATTTTATTGGGTTGTGGATTATTTTTACACACACATAAGAGGTGGAAACAAATAAAAAATTGTAAATTTCCCCCTTAATCCACAATCAATACTGGAATACTCTATATACTTCGGT
>JARHVA010004196.1:197500-202500 GCA_037957365.1 Torreya grandis
TTCTTATTCCTAAGTAATGGCTATTCAAATATAAAATATGCCCTTAGGTATACTTAAATGTCATGGTTGTTCAAATAAAGATGAGTTGATGTTCACCTGAGTGACTCCATTACCATTATCTCTTATGATAAGTTATAATTTGTGATGTATTCTAGGTGTTATATCCATGTTTTTCTAGCTGATTTATTCACCATTGTGGTGGATTTATGGAGGTATGATTTTACCCTCCAAACCTTCAACCTAATTCTCTTAGGATATTGAGATGCTTAAGTATAATTATCTAACAATGAAATGGTCCTATGAATTTTCCTTGATTTGAGTATATATTTTGGTAAATGTTAGTGTGTGCACACACATCAACACAAACAAAACTATATCTTCTTTAATTATAAAGATCTCTCTTATAGAACCCTTTCACAGTGTTTTAATCTTGGTTGAGTGTTCACAGCCACCAAATAGAGTGTTGGTTGAAATCACATGAGTATGATACATTTTAGTATATTATCTATTGACCTCAGTTCTATGTGGTTTTTTGCATCAGTGATGTTGTGTACTTTGTAATTTAGCAACTCAAAGAATTTTTTTTGGGGTTGTTTCAATTATAAGTAGATAAATATGTTTGTCTAATTTAATATTAATTAAAATAGAGAGAATAAATATTTTAATCGTTAAAGACATTTTCATTATCTTAGCTAACATTAAATTATATAACACTACTAGATCAGTGTCTAAATTCAGTAAAATTTTGTTCTATTTCAGTTTATCCCGACATTTTTAATAATTAATGAATATAATGAGTCTCATAGAAGGAAGCTAATACAAAAAATTCTAAAATAAAATATTAGTTTATAGTCACCTAGAAGGAGTCTTAGGGTAAATCATAACATCAGAGCTAAATTTTTGGTGACAGGTCTATAAGAAGTATATAAATGTTTTTATAGGTTCATTGTAAGAAACATAATATACTAATATCTTAAATTAAAGATATTTCTTCTTAACCATATAAAATTTACCCTTTTAATTAATTTTAATACTGATTATGAGTTATTATTATTTTTAATATTAATTATGTGTTATAAATATATTATACATGTCTTTTGGATGCATAATCAAAATTAATTCAATTATTATGACGTACTTTGGTGAAATTTTTTTTTTGTCCTACTTTGGAGTTCAGCTTCAACAAGAATCTAATTCCCTTGCCTAGAATTTGGTCTATTTAAAAATTCATGAATGTACACACCATACCTGTTATTCTTAAGTTTTACTTTTCTCCAAATCTTCTATCTTATGATAACCTCACTTTGGGATGAAACCAAAATAATGTCTCACTTTTGGGAAAAATGATCTTTACATTATAATTATAAAACATATATAAATAAAACTATTTAATAAAATATAAAATATAAAAATATGGGAAATTTTTAGTTTCAATTATGGTGTGTAGTATTGTTATATTTATTGATTTTTGGGCATGTGAATACAAGTTTTTGTTTGTAAAATAATTACTATTTTTGGAGATAAAATCAAAAGAAAAATGTAAAATATGCTATAATGTTTTAAATGATGATTTTTTTCCTTTTAAGGTATGTATCTTTCATGTTTAATATAATAATTTCCATGTCAATCAATTATACAATATATTTTCTTGAAAATGTATAATATGATTAATTAGTAAACAACTGATCTTGTGGAAAGTACTTTTGTTATTTATAGGCTAATATTTAAAAAATGGAACTTATAAGTACACTTCATAATCTAATAATTATATTCCATTTCAAAAAATTCTATAATATGAATTAAATTTAATTTCAAAATTACTATTATTGAAACCTAAATGGTAGTGATTCTATGACTATTAATATGTCTCAACATTCCACTTAAATGAATATGAAGATAATTTTTATCAATAAATATGTTTGAAAGTTGAGGATAGTGATAGGATTAATTAAATTTGATATAAGATGTGAAATATCAATTTATGAGTGTCCTAATAAATATGAGTCAAATCATAGAACCAGGTTACACATTTTGGTATAAAGAGGCCACATTGACTTTTAATCTCTCCTAAAAGCTTATTGTGTTTGGGTCATTGATATTAAACAGTCATATGTATTTTAGTTTATATATAAAAATATGTAGTGTAGGTACATTTTTAAAAAGTGTTAAAAAATGGTTAAATATTTTTAGTATTTATTTTTCATTTTTATTCACATATTGGGACACAATATTATTTTTTGACACTGATACTAATATATAATAATATGTTTCAATCCATTTAATATGTAGCAGATCCACTTAGTGATATAATAAATAACCTCTTATATAACCCTAAAGATATTATTATCATTGTGAGAAATTATGAAATATTTATCTAATGGTATAGTAATTCCCAAAATATCTTTTAACTACATTGTTCCTCAGCATGTTATTATTTCTAATAATTGTTACATATTTTTTTAATAATTTTATTTTTAACATTCTTATTATCTGTCAAAATTATCCTTTTTTTAAAAATTTCTCCTACTTCTAAAAATTATGCCTTCCAAGGTTCCTCCTATTTCACAACCTTGTCTTTTCTTAAGCATCTTTCATAGAATGAAATGTTATTTTATTTCTTAGCATCCCACACATTTGAAAAAAATATCTTTCTTAGGTAATTGATAACAAAGTTAAATGTTGTGTACCTTGGCAACATATTAGGTACGTCCCACTATTTTGTAAGAGGGTTGGTCACCCTCCCTCCCGACTCCCCAAAATTTATAACGGTTCGGAGTGGAGACCCCAAAGATAAAAATCAAGTATTTACATCCCTTTTTCTTGGAATATAAATTCAGCATAACTATATTTTTAGGAGGGAATGTCCTAATGGAAAATTTCCCCTCTATTTTAGGTATAGGAATTATAATGGTGCTATGAAAATTATATGTATTTGTCTTTGTGTAGTTCACAAGTAATCTTTTCATCTTGGAGTTAATAAATCCTAATATATTTCACCATGGATGTTTCCTTATATTTTCTATGGTTTTACCATGTAAATATATTTTTTTATCTCATGCATGTTTATTATCCATATTTAAACTATCTTTTTTATTAAAAATTTGTATTTAGTTAGTGAATATTTGCTTCTATGAATTGTCTACTTTCATCCTAACTATATTTTTAGGAGGGAATGTCCTAATAGAAATTTTCCACTCTATTCTAGGTAGAGGAATTATAATGGTGCTATGAAAATTATATGTATTTGTATTTGTGTAGTTCACAAGTAATCTTTTGATCTTGGAGTTAATAAATCCTGATATATTTCACCATGGATGTTTCCTTATATTTTATATGGTTTTACAATGTAAATATTTTGTTTTATCTCATTCATGTTTATTATCCATATTTAAACTATCTTTTTTATTAAAAAATTCTATTTAGTTAGTGAATATTTGCTTCTATGAATTGTCTACTTTCCTAACAAGTGGTACCAAGGCAAGGTTATTCTTAATTTATAGAAACTATGTTCTAAATTTGGTGTCATTTTTTATAGTATCAAATGGTAAAATTTTAGAATGCAACGTTTGAGGAGGAGAATTTTACTAGTAAGAACAACACTGTGTTGTGGAAAATCAAATAACACAAATTTTTGGTTCAACATGGGCTACATATATCCTTGAAAATAAAGTTAAATAAACATGTTGTATTACCCAAAAAATTACCTAGCTAAAACACATAACAACATTAACATTTTATTATTATTATTATTATTATTATTATTATTATTATTATTATTATTATTATTATTATTATTATTATTATTATTATTATTATTATTACTATATTATTTGCACAACTAGACTATGTCCATGCGTCACTACCAGTTTCACTTTACTACTAAGGTTACATTAACCAAACAGATAAATTATTTGGACATTAAAAACTAGGTTTCATTCATAAATGATACACTAAATAATTAATAATCATTATTTTTGAGTACTTCAATATTATTGACAATACTTCAAAAAATATTAATGATAAATATTAAGGTGTTAGTAAGTGTGTTTTAATAAAATGTTTAAAGTCTTTAATAACTATTATTTCCAGCCAAATAATTAAAGGACACCTTATAAAAATCAAGGGATAGATAATTATTTCAACCTATAAGTATTTATCCATCCAATAAATAATTCCAAGTAAATAAAGCTATAAATAAATTTAATAAACTTTTATGTTAATAATTAATTTAAAATTTAACATTAAAACCAAAAAATATTTACTCCACTTAAATTACCCACCAATCATAAAATTACCAAACTTCATTTATGGATTATTATTTAACATTAATAATTAAATATTATTTATCACTATGAATTAAATAATAAAATCAATTTATATAAATATTATTTTAGGAGGGTAGGGTTTTTTAAGTGTTGAATCTTCGCTAATCTAAAAATTGTCCATTTTTTAAGTCAATGTTTGGCAATTTTTGTGTGGAGGCTGACAATGCAAGATCACCAAATTTTTTGAGGTCAAAGTTAATTTCAAGGAGAATTTCACCTACATTTGAATACATTTTTCTTAATATAAATATAGTTCAACGGTGCCTTGAAAGCTAATCTTGATGAATTTTCCATATACATTTAGGTAGATGGTGATAAAAGAGTGATTCTATGTAATGTAAGCCTAAAGACACCAGGTGGGAACCCATATGATGTCCACTAATGAATGTCCATAGCTTATCAATAGATGCCTATGTGATATCAACAGATACCCTCGATCATGAAGGAAAAATGTTGATGACTATAATACAATGGCATCTAAAAGCTGGCATATTATGTGTGTCATTAGTAAACTACAAGTGAAATTAATTATATTAAAAATGCTCACAAGTATATTTCAAGAATCTATTTACATATTGTATATTCGCATCAGTATATTATGGGCATCAACCTACATATTGTGAGCATCTACCCATAATATGCCTATAGCTTGCCCATGATAAGAAGGTAATCACA
>JARHVA010004196.1:207500-212500 GCA_037957365.1 Torreya grandis
AAATTCCTTTTCATGACCAAAAGGTGGTCAAAAGGTGTTGGAAATCCTCTTACCTAATAGGTATGGGTGTGGGCCTAATAGAGACTTATTAAACAATATTTACTTGTCTGAATATCATTGTAAAAAGTGGATGTAAGGAGAATTTTGAGATTATACAATGGGTTGGGTTTTTGCATCAACCCAACTCCTGGTCAAGGTTAACTAACTTCGTACAGGTTAGCATAATTTTAGGGTAATTTAACTAGGAAAGAGGTTTAGGCTAAAACACCATAATGAAATATGATAAAATTATAATCGAAGGACATGAAATTAATTTGATTAACAATTTAAAAAAAAAATATTTGTATAGGGTTAAAGGTTAGTGTGATTTTAGTGGTGTATATGGTCTATCAAGACATCCATGAGTCCCTCATAATCCAAACTTTTGTCCACTACAATCTACACAATCATTACAACATTAAATACATATAATAAAATAATCAATATCTAAATGGTATGCACACACTTGTATTGTAATTATTAATATAAGAATGTCACAACACTAAATCATAATCTTTGGCTAGTCCAATATAATAAATTATAAGTCAAAATGAATCATCATGTTATTTAAAATAAAAATCCAAATAAAACATATATCCACTCAAAGAAATTACACTAAGTAATCATGCATCCAATTGATGTTTACTCAACTAGATATAAAACTACATAGCAATAATCCTATATAGTCCTCTACATATCCACTAAGATTAAAAAATGTAACAAAACGTATAATATGAAATAATTGGGATAACATCAAATATAACATGTCAAATTTTATACACATCTAAAAGGTCATAACATATGATAAATGGATGAATATTAATAGATACATATATTTGACAGAAGGGGTATTACATTATCCCCCTCTTATAAAATCATCACCTTTCATATGCCGAGTCAACACAAGGTGTTAAAGATACACACACATTATATGACATAATAAGATATAATTAATGCAACATAAGTAATGTTAGATACAACAATTCTTATCACATATGTTCTCAATTTGTAGATTCTTATCAACAAATTTTTAATGTCCTTATGTGTGTTTAGTTATTCTAAATAGTTTATCTTATTTATGTCTTATAATTATAAACATATTTTATTATAATGGAATATATTTATTATAATTAAGAAATTTTTATTTTAATAATTAACATGAATCTCCTTAAGGCATAAGGGATAGTGTCCAATTGTCATACTGCTATCCAAATCTATCTCAACCAACTAAGATCGAAGGTATTTTAAAACACTGTCATCCCTTGAATAATATTGGACATCATCGAGTGATACTATCCAAAAATAACAACAACTATCTCTCACAAATCAATTGATGTCAAGAGTGATGTTGTCAAAACATTTCAAGGAGTTTATGTATAAGCATTAATCTTGTGTAAGGTCATATAGACCAAGTTGTGTTTCATCCCATGGTGAACATACAAGATGATGAATAAGTAACAAATTATGGTAGAATCATATAGAGAATTACCAAGTATTTTTGAACAATAATATCAATTGCCATCAGAATAGAGTAATAATAATGTTAAAATAACCAAGCAATCACTTTGATCTATAAATATTTTCTTAGTCCTCCCAATAAATAATGAAGCATAAGTTATGGCTAGGTTATGTATAATATCAAACCTCTTCTTTAGGCCTCCTAATAAATAGTGAAGCATAATATATATCCAAATCATGTATAATATCTTACAACCTCCTTAGGCCTCAGAATAAAGATCCTACTTAGACCTCCAAGAAGTAGGATAATAGGTGATTTAGTTAAATCATGTATGAAACCACCACATCTGATTAGTAATAGAATGGCTCAAGACTTGACCTCACAAGATATATCCTCACACTCTCTATCTATATTCCAAGCTACTTCTTCTACCTCATACATCCAACAAACATATAAACCTAACATCATGACACTCACAAAACTAGCATTCAAACATAAAAATAAAATCTCACCAACTTAATCTAATAATAAAATCAAATGCCAAATGGATTTAGAAAAAGATATCTCAAGAAGAAAAATAATCCAAAATCATCATAATTATGTAATAAGATGATATTGAAATGTTCATAAAAATATTAAATTTTAATCAGAGAAATTTAAAAACATCTAAATATCAATGTAAAAGAAAATTTAAATTCAAGAGAAAAAAAGTATTGGTTTAGATAATAAATAACTTAAAATAAAATACAGCATAAAAAACTCACAAACGTGCACATTATGACACTATGTCACTAAGAAATCCACATAAAGGGAGAAGGAATAATATAAGACTCAATTACATCTGAGAGGTAAGAGTAAAATATCAGTCTCTCTATATGTCTCTGAAAGATTCACAAGGCTATGTCAAGGATAAATATTTAAGGTTGTTCTTTTGATAACCACTAAGGGGAAACTTAATGAACACATTATTTACATGTTGACCATTATGCATGAATATGCCATGGTTCCTAAGAAAATCATGATGCACATATCTTAAATAATCAGATGGCTACCTTGTGCAAAGGAGAGAAGTGGGCTTTTAGCTCATTAAAAGCTCTAGTTCTTAGCTCGTGACCTAGTTGAGACTATTATAAACATATTTATAATCCATCCTCAAACCCCATACATGCATTAAAACCCAAATATTAGAGTAATGATGCAAGGTTACACAATACAATACATTACTAAAAGATAACAATTTCTACTTACACAATATATGTTTACATGAACAAGGTTTTTTTACACCACATTTTCATAAATGGGAGTTACACAAGGTTATTCACAACAAATTCACACTCACAAGAGAATAATATGGACATAATTAACATAATAACATATTTTGGTCATGACACACACACTATAAGATCAAATAACATGTTGTTTACATACAAATAATCCATTATATGTAGGGTTTATTACATATATAATGATGCAGGAGTTCACACAATGTATTAAAATTACACATGTACATAATAATAAGAAAATTTAAGGTTACACATGTTTAGTTTGAGATAATTCTTTACATTCATTTACAACCAGAACATGATTTTACACTTCACTGGTATCACAGATAAGGTAAGGTATCTCAATATCCACATCAACAATCCTAACATCTTACATATCATAACTATCATAGAATCCAACACTGGAAATGTCAAAACATGTACCATTATGGTCAAATATGTCTACCATCCATCACCAACCATAATTATATGGAACTGAATATGATGATCCTCCCATCCCTCACATAAGTGTATCTAACAAAGGAGTATGAAGGTTTATTGACTAATTGAATGTTGTTTTATTTTCATTTATAATTTTATAATTTGTTCTTGGTTCAGAATCTCTCTTCTTTTTAAAATAAAATCCAAGTGTATGTTTTCTCTGTTAAACAAGCATCAAAGTTTAAGTTCTATTTATCACATTTTTAAATGTTTTCAAAAGGGAAGATTTATCTTAAAATGCCATGGTAAGTGATTATAAATGAATAAATATGTAAATTAAGATAGATAATTTTTTTTCTAAGGTTGGTATGTGAATTAAGCCTAGTTCTAAGATTTTCACAAGGAAAGGAACCATCCTTAGTCTCGAACAAGATTAACAAATTTAGGATCAATTATTAAGTGCTATAAAATTTGTGAACATAAGTTAAAATATTTTTACTCACTCCATTTTCAAAGACTATGATGACTCTACAAATCATAATCTCCACTAAGAATAACATTCATATATATCATTAATATCCTTGAAAGGTTAAAAATATGATTTTAAAAAAAAATGAAAATGAAAGGCTACAAACTATGTAATAAGAATAAGTACATAATGTCTTATTAAGACATTGATTTATTTACACTCCTAAGAGATAAAATTAAGCTATAAATTTAGTAAAATTCCATCAATTTTATAAATAAAAAAATGGAATTATTGTCACTACCTTTTTATTAATAGAGCAAAGTTATCTAAGAGACCATAATTGACTAAGTTGTATGTAGGTCATAGCTTAGATAAAATTGATAATGAATTGTTTCATGAAATAAACCAACACCTTATGATTCATATAGGTTGTGACCGTGTAATAAAAATCTTATAAATATCATAAGATTACTTACACAAATAACCATTATACTTATTAATGATATTTATTACTTCTTCACATTAAAATGGAATTAGTCTTTATAACATGCTAGCAATGTCACAATTTTAGGATAGATAATTTAATAGACAAAAGATTATTATTTCTAGTATCTATATCTATATAATGTTACCATTAAATATTAATAAAATAATGAGAATGAAATGTAATTTCCCCACACTAACCTCAACATTCATGATATAAATAATAAGTCTAATATAAATATGTGCCCTTTTAATTCTTAACCAAGGTAAATAATTAGTTTGAATGTTATCAACTATAGCAAATTACATAATAATAATAATAATAATAATAATAATAATAATAATAATAATAATAATAATAATAATAATAATAACATTTGATATATTCATTTAGTAGTAAAATATCCCTATGGAAAGCATTTAAACCATGCAACTAAGGTTTATTCAAAACAAAACACTCAACCTCTAGAGTAGGGTTATATATACTAAAATATGAACAAAGTGTTTTATTATAGAGATACCACAAAAATAAATATATAAGAAATGTGTAATGATATCATCATTGATATATAATCCTATATAATTACATTTATTACACACTAGATATAATACAAAATTTTAATTTGAAGTAATAGACATGCTTATGAAGTTCTCAATTCAGAATTCAAATAAATTTCACCCAAACACCAACAACATCATCACATATCTCAAATTAAGATCTTAGTTCTATCTAAGTGTAAATAGGTAAAAAATAAAGAAAGAGTAAAAATCATTTAAGTTTTTGTGTAGAATAAGTCCAAGAAAAGTGATGATAAGTTCTACAATTTTATTAGAGATTACCAAGTAT
>JARHVA010004196.1:217500-250000 GCA_037957365.1 Torreya grandis
AATTAATTTTATTAACAATTAAAACCAAAATGATTGGTATAAAGTTAAAGGTTTGGGTGATATAAGTGCTACATATGGTCTATCAAGACATGCCTAAGTCCTTCATAATCCCACCTTGGGTCCATATAATCTGCACAATCAATATGATATCAAATATATCCAATAAAATAATCAATATCTAAATGATATCCACATGTGCGAATGCATGCATGCACGCACGCGCGCGCGCACACACACACACACACACATAAGAATGTCACAACACTGAATCATAATATTTAGTTAGTCTAATATAATCAATTATAATTCAAAATGAATCATCATGCATGTAATTAAATGTTAGAAAAATATCTACTAAGTTACATAGAAACACTCCTATATAAGTCACTTCATATCATTTAACATCACAAAATTTACCAAAACATATAATATGAAATAATTAAGATAAAATCAAATATGACATGTCAAATTTTATAGACATCTAAACAGTCATCACATATGACAATTGGATGAAGATGACTAGATACATAGGTTTGACACAAGGTGTTCTACACTTATGATGATGAATGATGATGATGTGGAAGAGCTGGATACAAAATCTCTTAGTGTAGTATGATTTTGTTTAGAAAATGGGGTCCATTTAAATATAGTTAGAGAAAACATTATGATAGGCTTATGATCTAGATTATAAATCCTTTACATGAATTAATATACAATACATTATATTTTCTTGAAGAGTAAGTTGTATACATTAGGAATGAACTAAAGTATGAAGATTGTTGATCATTTAAATATATTTAATATTATGTTATGATAATTGACTATTACTAATGTGAAAGTGAATGATGAAAAGAAGTCACCTTGATATATTCTTTATTATATTCATGGTATCATACAGTAAATTACATTATCTTTAGTACTATTTATGACATCGACTATGATTTTATTTTGGGAGCATTGTTAGCTGAAGAGATGAGGATAAAATCTATTTTAGATACCTCTATGCCTGAAGATATGGTTGTTATAGGAAGATATAGGGATAGAGGGAAAATATCTAGATGCACTTTTATATATATGTCACAAGCTAAGAAGATTAAGGGAAAATGTTGACATTTCATCAAAGTAGAGCATCTTAAGTAGGATTGTTGGAAGTGGAAAGAAGCTAAAAAGAAAGAATAATTCACCAAGGAATAAAATTATGTATAAATAAGTGAAGGTATGACTGATTTATTTTTATCTATTTATAAATATTCCTCTTATCATCATGACTACTTATTGGATTTCAATACTAAACATCATGTGTATCTACATAAGAGTTGGTTTTATTGTTACTAGAACACTTGTTATAAGTTTATTTCTTATGGGTACTAATGTTTCTTGAAATTCTAAAGGGGTTCGTATCATTAAGGTAAAAATATTTGATGGTATGGGGAGGACTCTAACAAAATTTACATATGTACTATAACTTATATGTAAATCTGTACCTTTGATTGAATTATTTTCCTATGGTTATATGTTCATAGGTCAAGGTAGATCTCCAAAATGTCTAAGGGTGCCTTGGTTGTAATTAGGCCTCTAAAATTTAGGAAACATTAGATATTATAAGGGACTATATATATCAACTAATCATTTTTTATTTTAGTGGAAGGGAACACTTGTCACACCAATCAACATCAATGTCACCACATAAAATATTCACTTTGGAATTTAACATATTAGGCACTTTTTTGACAACCCATCTATTTTGATGTCTCTTTGTTCTTTCATCATGTGCAGGCCTCTTCCCTCTATCATTATATTGATTAAGGAAAATATTCCCCCTTTGTGATTTATTATGATTTGGATCCCTCTCTTCACTAGTATACACATGCGGGATCACATTCTCAATCTTGAAAATCTTGTAGGACATATCTTTGGTAGCAATGGCTAAAGTCTTAACCTTTTCTTCTAGATCGGGTGTCTTTAAGAACTATGTTTTTTTAGGATTGACCAATTTTACATTAGCCTATTTTTACATAGTCTTTCCCATATTGTTTATGTTATTTTCAATTTGGATGGCCATATTGAATAATAACCACAGGTTTGTGGGATCCTTGTCACATAAGTAGTATACATCCTTCTTATTAAAAGCACCGTAGTATGTGATCAAGCATGTTGTATCACGAGGATTGATATTCTTAGGTAGGCACATCATAGCTTTGTTGAACCATTTATTGAAGTCCTACACACACTTCTTATGATTCTTCTTGATGTTTTCAAATTCATCCAAAAGAAATATGGGATCAATTCTATCACCATACTGAATTCTAAAAGCATTATTCATTTCTTCCCATGAATGAATGTATCTATGAAGAAGGGAATTAAACCAATCACATGCATATTCTTCAAATATGTGCACAAATGAATTAATGTACACGTAGTCATGCTCAACCTCAAAATATTCAATGATATTGTTAAAAGCCCTCAGGTTCTAATGACCACTCACTGCATTGTTCACTTGGAATATTGGAAGGCATTTACATAATTTGTTTGGGAATTTATTAGTATAACCTTCCAAGTTATCTAAATTGATAGCCATGAAATTAGGAACATGGAATGTAGGATGTTCATCCTCATTTAGGTCCCTATGCCTCATTATTAGTTTAATTGCAGGTTCAAGAATAACTGGAAAAGGGATGTGATGGGGTGAATGAGGGGGCTTGGTGGATCAAACTTAGGAGGGGATTCAACTAGTTGAAAATGAGATGGATGCTAATTAGGAATATAAGTTTTAGAGTGACTAAAATAGCTACGAAATTACTCAATAATAGGAATTTTAATAAAAATATCAATATTTTCAAGACCTTGGCAATATGGATACTGTTTAGTAATTAAAAATTTCCCTTTAACAGGCCTCCTAACTTGTCTCCCTCTTCTTCGATGAATAATTAAGGGCAAGACAAGTTTCCTAGATGGGTCACCTGTCATGGATGATCTCAATTCGTCCACCTTTTTAAATAATAAAATACTCAAAACTATAAATTAATATATTCAAAATAAGAACCAATCTTCCTTGAAACTAGATAGTAAAGTTAGAGTTACCACTATAATCACAATTCTAGAATATAATAGTTAACACATTGATTATGATACATACTAAAAACATACTTACTAAATATAATGATGAGATAAAATGTATTGATAGTGAAATTTTAATAATTATGTTCAAAAGGGGGGAAATCACCTTCCAAAATGAAATTTTAACATCACTTTGAAATAAACTTAGAAGAAGTTAGATTGTCAAATATTTCAATTCATGGCACATACCCATTGGAGTGATGCAGTATTTGATGGCCAAGATAGTCTAAATGAGGCAAATAACAACATACAACTTCATAACATGAAATACCTATAGTTTTTAGCAAGAGTCCTTGTTAACATAAGTGTCATGGGTGTATTTTTTATCCTTGGTAATGACACCAACAATGTTTTGGTTCCGAATTATACACCTATATCGCTTAGCATTTCACAACTGAACAAAATAGCAAACAAAGATGAAAAACCCACTAGTATGTTGTTATATCTAGGGAAGGGTTTGATTTGACATATATAATGGAATGGATGTAGAAAGTTATTGAGAGGAGCTAACAAAGGGTATGTTCAGCTCTGTGTTATTTTTGTCTCTCCCTAAACCAAGGTGAGACAACCTATGGGGTAACTTGCTCACATGGAGAGATTATGAAAGTCAACCTCTATCAGAATTTTTAGAAAAAAGAGACAAGAACATGACTAGAAGACAACCAAAATTATTCAATCGACCTAGAAAGGATTATCACATGGAGTGAATAAATGCTCTATATCACATATAAGCTATTACAGATAGAGATAAAAGTTTTTGCAATCTTCATTCTATAAAATTTTCAACAATAGAGCTGGATGGAAGACTATGATGATAATATTTAAATCTAAAAATACAAATGCATATTATATAAGTAATATCTTATGCATTTATAGGTAAATTTAGTAATAATATAAAAGGGTGGTGTGCTTGTGTTTTTTCAAATAATAGGGGTTATTTAAATATACATTACATCACCTATTGCAAATATATAGGGAAACTAAAATTTTAAGCCATGTAAACAAGGAGAAAATTACATCTATTGGTGCCAATAGAATATAAATTCCCAAATGATCCCTGAAACTAAAATCTCAAATACTTTTTCCTTCTAAATTCATGAACCTAGAGTGCCCTAATGAGGTATTCAATAAAACATTTCCAAATATTTATGCAAAAAGGGGTCTGTAACCCAGATATATGACTAAGATGACAACCATACATAAGTGTAAAGCTATACAACTAATCAGCGTAGCATGTAAAACATCTCAATGCATTTCATTAAAATGATACAATAAAGAACCACAATTATTTTTCATTAACTTGAAAGAAAATCTTACACAAACCAATGTTTCAAAATGTTTTCATGGAGACAAGCACGATGATATTTCTTCATGTTAGATAGGGGAGACTTATATAAACATTCTCTTAGCGCTTGTTAATGGTTATACCATTATATCCACCCTAGAAAGGGAGATAAGTTCTACATATAGAAATTGATCCTAAAGAAATTATAGAATATTGACTTAGAGAAAAATGACCAACCAAAAAGAACCTCAAGAATAGAGGAGAAGACCTCTGTTTATACATTTTTCACCCTTTTTAAATCTGGGACTGTGGGTTCAAATTTAAAATTTTTTAAAGCGGCCTTACAAATTCCACCAAGATTCTCCCAACTAGAAAATATTCCTTGACATGCCTAAAATCTTCATCTATTTGTAAGAAAAATCATTTGTCTAACTACCTCTATGAGGAATGATGAATATTTATAGCAAACCCTTTGATTTATTTAATCCATATGCCTTTTTACATGATCTAGAAGGTGAAATTTTGTGTTTAATGATGAAAAACTTTGTCCTCATGTGAAACTACATGGAGATACACTTGACCACTTGAGTTCATAGTTGGAACCTCCTAGATAGTTGTCTTTCCTCTTATGCATGCCATGAAACAACCTTCTCTTGAAATGATGACATTGAGATGATCTAGCTATGGTAGGCATGGAAAATGATCCATGGCCAAAATATCCTCTGGAATGTCCTATAAACCTTCTTTTTTTCTTCATACTCTTGCCTATCCATGAACGAGACATCAATTTTAACTCTTACACCAAATATTGACACATGGCATGCCATATCATATCCAACTAGGCATTCATGGGGTGTTAAAAAATGAATAATTTTCTTAATTGGCTCCAACCTAGATATGTTTCACATTCTCATAGTCTTCAAGATGGATCAAATATGCATCATCAAATTTCATTGGATTCCTTAGCCTAGACCTTTATAATGAACCTTCGATATATCTGAAGTTCACAATTGTTTTCCACTTGGAAGTTTTCTATTCATTTCATGTCTTTTAAAAATTCAACCTTTACCTCATACCATTGATCTAGATCTATCCAGTTGAAAATATTAGTAGATATTTGTACCAAGCATCTGAGATCATGCCATTTAGAAGATCCATGGGCTTTTTACACTTTGTATAGTCAGTCTTTTCCAATCTAATGCCCATTCACCATGTCGTAGCTTCTCATTTATCCTAAATTATTTGAAAACTAAAATTTACTTTCACACCATCAAATATAGGTTACATGAATTGACTTACTCCGTTAGATCTTATAGATTTCTCATAATGGTGACACTTGTCACCACATCGATTATCTTAGGGATCTTGAATTTTTACCATACACCTTCTATTGGATATTTAGGTAGCCTATCAAGATGGTGATAGTTTTTAGTCTAATGGAGCTCTTGGAACCTTTAGCATTTCAATGTTTCTCATGCATCATTTGATCATCTCCACCTGGGTGAACACACATCATCGATCAAGATTCTTGACTTATTGAATTTTGTATACACTATTTGATCAACTATGTCAAAGTTCACATGCACCATTATATTGTGATCCATTAGGTTAGATGTGATTGGCTCCAAGTTAACATTGAAAACAATGAAGTCAGAGTTCATGGAATAAAGAACTCAATATAAAGTCTTAGCCTAATATTTTTTTATATGCAATAGAATCTTTAGGATAGGAATTTGAGTTAAGTTTATAAAAAAGGGACCAAACATTATCTATACAATGATAATATATAAATGAAAATAAAGGCCAAGGGATATAAAAGGGACCAAATATGAATTTAGACTAAGGTTTGGTCATGTTAATAAACATGACTAAACCTTAATATAAAAATTAAACCATGTCGATGGCATTTTTTAAAGTGTTCCCACATAAATTATGCCTACCAAATTTGAATTTAAATAAGAGGGATTTAGCTAGGGTAATTAGAACAAGGTTTTAAGATGCTTATACATGAATTTAAAATGACTTTATAAATTATGCATTTATACTAAAAAAGGGCTCAATTACTTTAGTGCAATTTTGGGTAGTAATAGACACGATGAAAGCTTTAGGTTCTCTTCCTTTATAGCCTGTGACAATTAAAGGGTAATTAAGATAATGGGGAATGGTTTTCATTAGAGAAATTATTGATTTACCAAGTTTTAGACATAGATAGATACTAGTTTCAACTTAATAATTCCCAAAATGGGTTGAATCAAGCCCTACAAAGAAGGCTACACACAAGGTGGTTATGTATTTTATGATAAATAAGATTATTTGTAGGTTGGTGTGCTTACCAAAATTATTAATAATAATTCCATAAGTTTTAAATCTAAACCCTTAATGGCATTGTGTAAAGAGTATGATATTTAATTGACTTATGCTTCCACTTACGACACTTAGGGAAATCATCAAGAAAAATTGAGAAAAAGAACCTGTTGAGAATTAATATAAAAACTTTGGAATTGAATAAGAACTAGGGTGAATAGATAAATATTTCCCTATTGGTTGACATGATCATACATAAAAGAGGTACAAGTAAAATCTAGTTTTATCTTATTTATGGAGATTAATAAGTTTTTCCTATGAATTTGTAGTTACCCACCTATCAACTCATGCAAAAACTAGAAGATGATGAGAAAATCAACCACTATGAAAGGAGGATGAACCAAATTATTGAGCTTGATGAGATTTCAAGACAAGCTCATGAAATACACCTCAGGTTTACGGAGAAGCTAAATAAGATATTTCAAAGGAAGGTCACTCCAAGTGCCTTTTGAGTTGGTGATCTGGTTCTACTTTAGAACTATAGGCATGAAGAGAAAGGTAACCATAGAAATTTTGATGCCTTTTGGATGGGTCCTTGATCCATTAACTGTTAGACTAGGGAACACACTTTTTTATTCAGAGACATGAAATAGGTGAAATAATAGATTTTCAAGTTAATGGAAAACTTATAAAATACTTCCTTGATTGAGTCTATAACTATGTACATATTTATATAGTGTATAGTCTCATTGTTTTGTTAATTTGTCACCCATTTACTTTGGACCTTGCTTGTACATTTTTCTTTCACATTTGTTTATTGTGAAATCATTTTCAATTCCTCCTAATCTATTTTTTTCTGTTTGAATTATTTTGTTGAGCATTCAGGGGTCTCTATTGATATAAATTGACTAAGCGTTAACTTCATGACTTGATAAATTGGCACCTGGTCTTATGTTCTAGGGTTACTCGCACACACATAGGGGGTGTACATCCATGAGTGAGAGCTAATGTTACTATGTAAAATTTTACTGAAGCCATTGAGCCCTCTATAAGAATAAATTCCTAATGTTCTAATCCCAATTCTTATTTCAAATGTTTGCTCCAAATGCCCTAGCTTAGGCCCTTTGACTTAATTCAAATTTAGTGGGAAAAAATTATGTGGAAATGATTTAAACATGCCATGGAGTTAGTTTAATTTTTTTATACTAAGGTTTAGTCATGTTTATTAACACAAACAAAACTTAGTCTATATTGATATTTGGTCCTTTTGATATCATTTTTCCCTTGTTCCCTTTATCTATTAACCTATTATAACTAATGTTTCGTCCTTTTGTTATTAATTTAGCATAAAATCCTATCCCAAAACTTCTATTATATAAAATAAAACCTTAGTTTAAGACATTATATTATGTTATTTATTCCTCAAACTCTAAAATAAATGTTTTCATGTTAATTTGAAGTGAATCATGTTTGACGTAGTGGTTCGCAATCAAATAGTGCAATTTATCTTAGGGAAAGATGATATGATAGCAAGTGGAGGTCTGCAAGTCAAAGATCTCCTAAAGGAATGTGAGAAGGAAATGTGTCTTAGTGTCAATGGGTGACCAATAAAATTTATGGTCCATGGTCAATCATACACCACACATATAAATGACATAAATGAAAGTAGACTTTTTAAAAGGGTCAAGGTTAAATGTGCTACTGACATGTATCACATTCATGATGAATTGGACATAGACGAATGGTCAATTTTTTATATAGGGTTCAAAGGATAAACATATCATGTTTGATCCATGTAAAATAAAGTAAATGGTGAAAGATCAAATCTAAAAAGTTAGAAAGGCTAAGGACAAGTGTGGAAGTGATAAGTGTCAAGCTCATAGGGAAAAATTTAAAGTTTTAGTATATTTTAAGGATTTAATGATATGAGTGAATATTTTATATTTCAATGGAGCCAAAAATCTAACAATATGCTACCACATGTTGTGATAGAATTCACGTAAACCATATTGTTTGTAAGGTACATAGGGAACCCATAGATCTACCAAGTCGCATGATCTCAGAGGCCCAAATCAAGATCAATGACCTATGATTAATTCAAGGCATAGAGACTTTTTAAAATATCAAAAATGCATATTTGATCTATCTTCAAGACTACATGAGAAAGAGACATGTGTCTAGGTTAGAGCTAATTAAGTGGCTTAGTCACTTTTAAACTCCATGAATGCCTAGTTAGATGCAATATGGTATCATATGTCAATATGTGTCAATCTTTATTTTTAAAGATAATATTGATGATTCTTTCATAGATGGATAAGAGTTCCATGTGTAGAAGAAGGTTTGTGGGCCATTTGATAGCATATTTTCCAAATAGCCATGGATCATTTTATGATTCTATCATAACTAGAACATTATTTTGTCATCATTACAAGAGTAGTTTGTTATATAAACTACACAAGAGGAAAGGCAAATGTCTAGGATGATCCATCTATGCAAGCAAATGGTCAAGGGCATCTCCATGGAGTTAAACACAAGGACAAATTTTGTTTGGCCTCCGCCATAAAATTTCACCTTCTAGATCATGTGAAAAGGAATCTCAAGTAAATAAATCAAAGATTTAGTTGTATATATTCATCATTCCTTATAGGGGTAGATTTAACAATGAGTTTTCTTGTAAATGGATTAAGATTTTAAGCTTGGTAAGGGATATTTTTAGCTCGGAGCATCTTGGCAAAATTTGGAGTGATGCTTTATAATTTTTAAAACTGTAACCCATAGTCCCATATTGGAAAAGGGTGAAAAATGTATAAATATGAAGTTTTTTTCTCTATTCAATAGGGGTCATTATTATTGGTTGTTCATTTTATCTAAGTCTATGTTCTATAGTATTTTTTTTTGGGATCAATTATTGTGTGTAGATATTCTTTCCCTTATTAAGATGGTTTCATATATACAAATATTAGTAATATCTAAGAGCATATTTATGTGTCCCCTATCCAACATGGAGAAATCTGACCATGCCTCTTCCCATGGCAGAATTTTGAAAAACTAATGTATGTAATATATCTTTTCAAGTTAATGAAAATACTCTTAGCTCTTTGTTGTTCCCTATTGATGAACTACAACAATGTGTTTTCCAAGTTAATTAGATATTTGGGTTTTTGTTCATTACTGGTTATCATTTTAAGCACGAATATAGATTATAAACCCTGTTTGCATTATTTTTAGAATATGTAGTTAAATGAATTTTTAGGGCACTCTTAGTTTATGGATATGACATGAAAAAGTGTTTGAGAGTTTAGTTTTAGTGTATGTTCTAGTATTTTAGGGATCATTGGGTATTTCCCATTATCCTATGTTTGAGTTTTTGTTATACCTTTACAAAGGAATATTATCATAAATACTGTAAGATACCATATTATTTTAAATCTACCATCACAACACCATTTTCATAAATTCTTGTCCTATCCTATTATACCATGAAAATAATACACCCTATTGTGTATCATAAGTGAAATTTGCCCTACAAATGCATAAAATCTTAGATACTTAGCATGTGTTTGCAACTTGTACTTTAAAGACCTAGTACTATAGTTTTTAAGTTAGCTCATGTTATAGAAAATTCTTTTCAATAAAAGTTGTAGTCACTTTCCCATCTATCTTTAATAACTTGTATGTGACTTAGTACATTTGTGTATTCCATGTGATAACCCTTCTCAGGTGGAGTGTGCATGTTGTTTTGTGCGTTGGTCACATTTGGTGCTCTTTGTGCCAATAAACCCCATGGAGGTTGAATTATAAAATCACTTAATTTGAGAAAGATACACCATAAGTCCTCTTACCTTTGTCCAATAAGAACCAGAAGTAGCAGGGAACTCATCATACCCTTTTTTGGTGCCTTTCAAACATTTTCTCCATTTAATCTATTCTAAATTCCAAATGCTCCCCCAGATATAATGACATATCAGTGGGATTTTCATCTTTGTTTGTCATATCAAGAAAAAGAGGTGTACAATTGGGAACCAATAAAATAATTAATGTGTGAAGAACATCTTCTAAAACTTTTGAAAATAAAAACACATAAATAATTTTATTCTTTTTATATAATATAGATTCTAAAATTTATTCTCTCCTTATAATTGGATGGAAATCTGAAATTAACATCATCTACAACAAAAAAAAATATAAAAATAAAATTATAGTAATTGAAATAATAATGTTGAGAAATGTCTTCTACCAAAGTAGAAATAAAGTCTCAACCATGTCATGAATTAATAAAAAAAATTTAGGCTCAGGTAATTGAAAAGTTGTTGCAGGTAGTAACAAGTCAATAGTATTATTTTTCCAAAAGTAAGTATTTAGTTTCATATTTAAAAAATCCCCCATAACTCTTTCTATGAAAATATAATATAGTATGAGGGGTTCTTGATATAAATATCCAAGTAATATATAATAAAATAACATACATTAGATTAGCATGTCTCAGCTAAAAACCTAGCTAAACTTAGAGGATTTCACTTTTCCTATCTACTTTGATAATAAAATAACACATCATCATTCTACAGAATTTTGACCATTTGGAACATGATTTATTTTATTGTTACATCCTAAGAAATCATACATAGCTTCCAATCCTATGAGTCAACAAGACCATGCACCTCATTTAGTGACACCTATGCAAAATAATTATTAATCAATATAAGTGAATGTAAATCCATATATAGCCCTTGTCTATCAACATGAAAAACAAGTTTTACATCAAAATATACATTTTTTCACATCAATCCAATGGTTTTCAACCTACTCTCTAGAAGGAAATAAACCACACTTCTTCAATAATGAAGAAAAAATTTCAATTGAAATTAAAAAAAATTAATTATGAACTCAAACTTTATTCAATAATTATGAAACAAAAAAATATGATGATCAAATATCTACAATTTATTACCCACAACAACAAATCCTTGCCACTAAAAATTATTCCTTTAAGCTTTTATAGTATCACCAACACCAAATTTACCAAATTTATCTTTCAAATCATACTTCATCAATAGTAAAGAGAAGTTTTTAATTTAAATTTTAAAACCCTAATTATGAACTCAAAATTTATCCAATAATGAAAAAAAAATACTAAAAAATATATTTGTAATTCATCAATAACAACCAGAAATCCTTGCCACCATGAATTAATCCTTTAAACATTTATAATAGTTCTAACATAAAATTTTCCATATCTATATTTTAGTGGGAAATATCAAAGGGTAGGAAGGCTAGTAGTTCTCATACATTAGCCTTCTAGTTGTATTTCCACTTATAAAACATAATAATTTTAAAATTTATATTTATTAGTTAATTATTGTTGAGTCCTAGTTCTACAACAGATAGCATCATGTAAAAGAATATGTAATTTATTTAATAATCAGTAGATACTTAGTTAATCTATTTGTACAACAATAAAAAATTAGAAAAGATAGAAATAAATTTAGTTTATATTTCATGTAATTTATTATTATTTTTATTATTTAGATAAATCTATAGTGTTTTATTTATTTATTAGAAAAATATGTTCACATACAAGTCAAAAAATACATTGTATTTTATCTTTATTATAATGGAGAATGATACAAATAATTTTAAGAAATAATTTTATTTTGTCTATTCTATATTTCTTCTAATTATGCATATTGCATATATTTCACTATGATTTTATTTATTTTTGGGTAGTAATTTTTTATATATTTACAAAAATTCAATTTGTATAAAAAAAAGGTGTGGATGGTTATTCTTTGTTGCATATATTTATAACAATTGATCATGTTAAACTCTACCAATCTTCCTATTACAAAATTTAGTAGTAATGATTATGATTATTAGAGCATCGACTTGATGACTCTTTTGACAAGAAAATAATTATGGGAGATTGTAGAAGATCGTTATGATGACCCAATTGATTGGGCCACTATTTCAGCTAATGACAAGTGGGATAAGAAGGAATTAATAAGAATAAATCACAATATTTATTTCATATTCAAATAGCTCCAAACAAAAGCCTATTCCAAAAAATTACAGGTGTAATGATAGCCGAGGATGCCTAGAATACTCTACAAGAAGCTTACCATGGTAGTGATAAAGTTAGAGTGGTCAGATTGAAAAAATTAAAGAGAGAGTTTTAGAATGTGAAGATGTAATAAGATAAAAGTGTGAGTCAGTACTATGTAAGAGTAAAAGATTTTAAAAACATGGCTATACTTAGAGAAATGTTGAACAACGAAGCTGTAAAAAATTTGTTAAGGTCTCTAACACCAAGGTAGAATCATTTTACCATCATTAATGAAGAGTGAAATTTTTTGAATACTCTTGATTTTGATAACTTAGTTAGATATCTTGTGTCCCATTAAAAATATTAACATACACATTAAATTAAAGTGATAAGAAGGATTTTGCCTCAACATTAAAGATCACAAAGAATGAAGGTACCACCATTAGCAATAAGAATAGCCATATAAAAGGCAAAGAAAATATCAAATATAATCAAGGATAAGGTAAATAAATTAATTAAAATTATATAAGAGGATATAATTATTCAAGAGGTTAAATAGGAAAAAGATGTGGTTCAACTGTAAGAGGTACAGGTAGATTTGATAAAAAATTATTCAATGTTATTAAGCAAACTACCATAATAGTGGTCAATTCGATTGTGAACGTAGATTAAAAGTAATAACTGAAAATAAAAGTGTTAATTATGATAATTATGATAGTGATGGTTCATTCAATTTATTCATTTCATATGACAAAGCTGAAAAAAATCCTAATGATGTTTGGTATCTAGATTCAAGCTATTCTAATATTATGTAAGGGAATAATGTCTTATTTTCTAGAATGGATAGAAATTTTAAAAAAAATATCAAACATGGCGATGATAAATCTTTAGAGATTAAAATAAAAGAAACTATGAAGGTGAATACTACAAAAATTAAGAGAAGTATTAATGATATTTGTTACACCCCAAATTTGAAACATAATTTACTGATTGTTAGACAACAATGTGAAATGAATTATAAGGTGGATTTTGATGATAAGTAATGAATTCTCTATCATAATAATCAAGGAAATAAGGTTCTTACAATTCTACCTATGTCTAAGAAAATGATGTTCCTATTAAAGTTTGGAGAGCACAATAAAATCCTTGTAAATATGGCATATGAAGATAAAAGTTGGTCCTGGCATCTCAGTTTTGGAAACATGAATTTTAAAAATTTAAAGATATTAACATCACAAGAATTATTTTATGGTTTTCCAATGGTTTAAGAGCATAAGGAAGTTTTTGAATGATGTGTTAATGAAATGAATTACTTCAATAATAAAGTGTAATAGCATAAATAGATCCTAATATGACTAAAATATATCAGAATATATGATAATAGACAAGACACTTCTAGGGGAAACCTACACAAGTTTCAATAAGAGAATAGTTCACAATATGATGATAAAACATTACCCACTACCTCCTATGGGTAGTCTATCTAGGCCATGGTTACTCCATAAGATAACCTACTAACCAAATGAATGCATAGAGAAATGTGATGTAGCATCAAAGAAGGATAAGTAAGCTACAAGTTGGCTATTCCTATCCTAAAACATGTGATAGGTTTGGGGTGTAGCATGCCCTTTGCCTTCAAACCAATGTTGTCCTCAACATTGAAGAACTCTAGATGTTGTTTTAGAAAATCCTCACCTTCCCAAGTTGCATCTTCACTTCTTAGGTTCTTCCACTTGATTATATATTCCCTAATCTCTCTGGTTCTCAACCTCTTAGTATATGTTTGGAGGATCTTCTCTAGTTCCAAAATGACTCATCCTTCTTCATCTAGTTCTGGGAGCTCTGTCTGGGCTGAAAATTTCTATCCAATGACCTTCTTCAAATAGGAAACATGAAATACTGCATGTATGTGAGATGAATGAGGTAAATCGAGCTTGTAAGCCACACTTCTAATTTTATATCGAACCTTATAAGGGCCATAATACGTAAGAGGACGTTTGTTATCATTTTTATGTTGCTTCAAGGACATCTACTTATAAGGCTACAAACATACAAATACCTAGTCACCCACCTCAAAATTTTGCTCATTATGATATTGATCTGCTTGTTGCTTCATCCTATTTTTTGCAAAGGCCAAATTCTCTCTGCAACTAGCCAAAACCTTTTGTTGATGCCAAATGTACTCCTCCACATCTTGAACTTTCATTTACACCTTTAATGAAGAATGATGGAAGGTGGATGGTAACCATATAGTGATGGAAATGGAGACATTGTGGAAGTGGTATGGAAAGATGTACTATACCACCATTTTGAAGTGATAGCCATTTAACACAATGTTCCTATTTATCTGATATAAAACAATGGAGATACTCCTCTAAGTATTTGTTAACCACTTCTATTTGTATGTTAGATTGGGGGTGGTAAGATGAGTGATGAGCTAGCTGAGTACCCAAATAGGAAAATAGTTTAGTCCATAAATTACTATTGAAAATACGATCATGATCACTTACAATTACATTTGAGGTTCCATGTAATTTTAGAATTGCCTCTAAAAAAATAGCTGCTAATGTACTTTCTAAAAATGGGTGTGAGAGAGCACAAAAATTGGCATACTTTTAAGTCTATACACAATAAACAAGATAACATTATTACCTTCAAAATAAGGAGACCCTATGATGAAATCCATATTAACCTCCTCCCACCTTTGACTAGGAATTTTTAACAGTTGTAACAGACCTGGGGTCTTAACTGTCTCACCTTATTGTATTGGTGTATCAATCATTCTGCTACAAACATTTGTACATATCCCTTGAGTCCTTCCCAAAATATTTTTTTCTTAATTCTGTGATACCTTTTCAAGAACCCCGAGTGTCCCCCATTTGGAAATGCATACAACCACATAAGAATCTTATGCTTAAGCTATGAATCTTTGCATAAGTATAACATATCCTTATACCATAGGACATTAACTTTCCATTCAAATTTTTCAGAGGCTAAAGTACCTTGATAGAGATTCTAAATCAGAACATGTGTATCCTTATCTTGTTCCCATTCTAACTTGGCTTCATCCACCTGATCTACTTGCAACATGGACATCGCACAAAGTAATGCTTCTATGGATGTATCCCATCTGAATAGTGCATCTGCTACTAATTATCTTTACCCTTATTGTAGATTATTTTAAAATCATTACCCAACATTTTAGTTACGTACTTTTACTATTCCTTAGATGATAATATTTGCTCCAAAAAGTATTTGAGATTATCATGATCCATTTTCACCTTAAACTATCCACCCATTAGATAGGGCCTCCATTGTTTACCTGCATGAAGGATAGCCATTATTTATTTCTCATAGACAAGTTTTTATAGATTCTTACCTTTGAATTGATGACTATCAAATGTAATGGGTCTTCATTAATACATTAGTATTGTTCCCAACCCGGATCCAGAAGCATCACATTTAATAGTGAATGTCTTTGAGAAGTCTGGAGTAACTAAAACTACAGTGGTGCACATAGCTACTTTTAGTTTCTCAAATGATTTTGTGGTGGCATCATTCCAATCGAAGGAATCCTTCTTTAGCAATACAGTGAGTGGAGATGCTATGTTTCCATAACCTTTCACAAATCTTTGGTAGTAACCTGTTAGTCCTAGGAACCCTTCAAGGTTTTTAAGAGTTTTTGGAATGGGCAATTCCATCATAGCTTTGATCTTCAATGGATCAACTTTGACACCTTCATGGGAAACAATGTGACCTAGGTACTCTACCTCATGTACTCTAAAAGCACATTTGGATGGATTTTCATAAATATGATGCTTCTCTAAAACTATCAATACCTATTTCACATGTTGTAGATGTGCTTCCCATGTCTGACTATAAATTAATATGTCATCAAAGAAAACTATCACAAACTTCCTTAAAAAGGCCTAAAAATAGTGTTCATCAAGCTCTGAAAAGTAGATGGTTTATTTTTAAGACCAAAGGGCATTACCAAAAACTCAGAGTGGCCCTCATGTATTCTAAAATTAATTTTATGAACATCTTCATCCTTGATTCTAATATGATGGTACCTCGAGCGAAGATCCAATTTTGTGAAATAATTAGCACCATGCAACTCATCAAGTAAATCATCATTTACTAGAATAGGAAACTTATCTTTGAAGGTGCAATTTTTGACTTCCCTATAATTTGGGCACATCCTCCATGTGTCATCCTTCTTCCACACCATGACCACTAGTGATGAATATGTACTTTGGTTATGCTTGATTATCCCTACCTCCAACATCTCATGGACCATATTTTTTATTTCACTCTTCTATGCATATGAATATCTATATGGTTTGATATTTGGTGTTTGACTCCCTAGAAGTAGTTGAATGGCATGATCATGTTCTCTTTTTGATGGTAGTCCTTTTGCCATGGCCCCATAAATAGATGGGTGGTCATCAAGAATCATCTATAGATCAAGATGTGTAGATGCTTGTGTGGTTTGAACTTCTATGTAACATAATAATGCAACAATTCCCTATACCACTTTTTTAACATCTTGGTCATCTGATGTGAACTACTCAATTATGGAGATTTTTCCTATAATCCATGTATTTCAATTTTCCTACCTTCAAAATTAAATTGCATGAATAGTTACTAGAAGTTCTTATCAATGGTACCCAAGGTTTTGAGCCATTAGAATCCTAAAATAATGTCTATGCTACCCATGGGAATAAAAAACATAGGAGAATCTAGATTTTACTCACCCATAACAAGCTTAATACTATGGCATTTGCCAAAACAATTAATTATGCCACCATCTCTAGTCATGACCTAAAATTCTAGTGCTAGGTAGATGAAATAGTAAAATAAAGTGACCATCTTATGGTTAATGAAGTTATGTGTGCTCCTCGAATCAATCAATACTATCACCTTCCATTTCTTGAGGAAACCCACCACCTTAAGAGTCTATGGAGTGCTAATACCTACACGTGCATGATAAAATATTATAGGTTGGGAATCTTCAAGTACCTCCTCTATCTCTTCCTCATCATCATTGGAGGCATCATCTTCTTCTTCATCTTCATTGGATTCCTCAATGTATAATAAATTCTTCTCAGTACATCTATGTCCTTTGATCCACTTGCTATCACAACCAAAACATAATCTTTTTTCATGCTTCTCTTCAATTTGTTGAGGGGTCAATCTGTTAGGTAGATGAAATGTTGGTGTCGATATGCTACAATATTTGAAGTGAGTGAATGGATTCTTCTTATTGCCTATGAATTTTTCCTTAGCTTTGCATGCCATGAAAATAGAATCAAAAAATCTTAAGTGGATTAAACATGCATACCTCATGTTGAATGTGGTCCTTCAATCCAACTAAAAAGAGGTCATTCAAGTTATCCTCTGAAATTGTCTCCACACGTAAGGATAGGTTCTAAAATTGATGAATATAATCCTTGATGGAGCCAATCTGTCACAATTTTTCCTGTTCGCTGAAGTAATTCTCTGTCACACTATTGCCATAGTGTAATTATAGCTCCTCTATAATAACTAACTAGGTGATACTGAGAGTCGTCTTTTTCTTTTGAGCACACAACCATCAATACCAAATGAATTGATCAAGTTCAAGATAAAAGAATGCCATCGTAACCTTCTATCTACCTGGGATCTGATATAGATCAAAAAATTCTCCATTTGGTTGATCCAATTGATTGGATCTTTTCCATCAAATTTGTGCATATCCACCTTTGGTAATAGGTTCCTTTATGGAAATGTAGTTAGATTTGAAGTAGACTGGTTGGGAGAACCACCTAGTGGGGTTGTGTAATAACGATAGATAGATGATTTTATTGATTATTTTATAAATCCATCATGATATCTACCAAACTATGTTGTATGGATTTCATATTAGATTGTATGCCTTGCACCTAACTTTGAATACCTTGCACACTATAGTCAAGATGGCTCACTTTGTGATCTATGTTAGAGAAACCTAGTACAAAGGATCTAGTACATCCCCCTAATAACTCCATCTCTTCCTTGTTATGATTTTTACCTAGAGTTTTACCACCCTTTCCTTGTCCTTGAGTTTGTGGACCTACCATAAAAGGGTTTTACGATGTCGACCCTGATTGGCACTTTTGACCCAACTTTGAAAAAGTGATTTTAGATTTATGTCAGCTTCAAATCAACATATACAAAGAACATACCATATCCAAATTTTTCTAGTCTTTCCAAAAATGTAAATAACTCAAAAAAATTCTTTAAATTGTGCACTAAGAGAAATTTTATAAAAAACACTAATATGGTGATAACTTTTAAAAAATAGATCCAAATGATCTGAAATTTTAATTGATTCATAATTTAATTATTTCTCACCTCTAGTAAAAAATGGAAGATAAATTCTAAATCATTTTGTATATATATATCCAAATTTTAAATTTTAGGGTTTTGCCCACAAGATTGCCCAAATCGTAGCTCTGATACCACTTGTGATGAAATTACATCAATAATAAATTGGAATAGTATAAATAGATTAAAATATGATAGAAATATATCATAATATATGATAATAGACAATCCACATCGAGGGGAAAACCTTCACAAGTTTCAATAAGCACATAATTCACAATATGAAGATAAATAATTACCCACTACCTACTATATATAGTGTATCTAGGCCATGGTTACTCTATAAGCCAACCTACTACAAAATAAATGCATAGAGAAATGTTATATACCATCAAAGAGGGATAAGTAAGCCACAAGTCAGCTATTCCTATCCTAATACACGTGATCGGTTAGGGGCATAGCAGTTTTAAAAAACATGCAAGATAAAAGTGTCCAAAAAGTAGTGCATAAAGGGCCTATCATACACTTCAATTAGTTCACTCATATATTTATGGTCATATGAAAATAAAAAGTTTAGATAAGTCATCATAATTCATTATATTTATTAGTTATTATTAAATAAATTGTTGGGTTTATTTTTTGCATAAAAAGTGAAGTATTTGATGTAAATTTAATAGATTTAAAGTCCTTGTAGATAATGAAAATGGTTACAAAATAAAGTGTCTAAGCACAAACCATGGAGGTGAATTTTATTCAAAATATTTATGAATTATTGTGATTTAAATGGCATTAGAAGTCAACTCACAACTGCCTACACCCGTCAACAGAATGGTGTGGCTAAAATGAATAGTTGTATAGTGGTTGAAATGGAAAGGAGCATGTTACAAACAATGGGATTGAACAACTCTTTTTGGGGTGATACGATTTCTACAATAGTATATATTATCAATCCAATTCCCTAAAGTAAAATAGAAAAAATGAATCCATATGAAGGATGGTATGAAAATAAGAGGGAGCATACATCACATGGACATGTAAAGTGCCTTATTGAATGCATACTTATAAGAGAAAGTTTATGTAGAATAACCACAAGGTTTTGAAGTGTAATGTAAATAATTTTTGAGTCATATAAAATTCATATGAAGGTAACCAATATAATTTAGAGGCATGTGAAAGGTGTTAGTGGCTTTGGTATTCATTATTATACTACTAAAAAGTTCAAACTTTTTGGTTTTAGTCATTCTAATTGGGGAGGTACTTTGGATGAACAAAAGTCAACATATGGTAATTATTTTCACTTTGTGCTAATTTGTTTACATTGATTTTAAATAAGTAAAGTTCAATTACTCTTTCATATACATAAGAAGAATATATTGTAGTCGCTTTAGTAGGTATATAAACATTGTGGCTAGGAAAGGATTTAGAAGAAACTAGAGAGAAATAACATCAACTTACAGTGATATTTTGTGATAATGTTAGTACTACAAATTATGTAAGAATCTAGTGCATCACAATAGGTCAAAGCATTTTGACATGAAGTAGCATTTTATTCACGATATAGTTTAGAAGAAAGGTGTAGAATTGAAGTATATAAACAACAAGGATTAGGTTGTACATATCGTTACTAAAACTATGTCAAAAGATTAGTTTTTGAAATGCCTAGATCAAATTATTAGTTTGCTTAACATCAAGAGGGAAAATGTTGATTAATTATTATTGAGTCCTAGTTCTACAGTATTTAGCATCATGCAAAAAAACATGGAACTCATTTAATACTCAGTTGATATTCAATGAATATATTTTTAGAACAATAAAATCTTAGAAATTATGGAAATAACTTTTGTTTATATTTCATGTAATTTATTTTATTTTTATTATTTAAACAAATTTAGAATGTTTTCTTTATTTATTAGAAAAGTACGCTCACATGCAATTGAATAAATGTATTGTATTTGATCTTTACTATAATAGAGAATGATTTGAATAATTTGAAGAAGTTATTTTATTTTGTCTATTCTACATTTCCTTTTATTATGCATATTGTATATATTTCACTCTGACTCCGATTTTTTCTGGGCAATGGTTTATTTTAATATATTTTAATATCCTCAATAATATAATCTATAAAATCTATAAAAAAAACTCTATCTTAACATATATTTATTTTAATAAAAAATATTTGTTTCCCTCTTAAGTTGTAACTCAACTCTTACAAATCACACTCACACACACACACATACACATACATATATAATTTAAAATAATACTATATTATTAAAATAATATGTTTTAACCAATAAAATATAAGATATTTATTATTATTGAAATATTTGTGTGTAAAAATTTATATTCAATCAATATCAAACTCTAATTTAATCTCAAAAAATAGTTATAAAAAAAGTGGAATCTTATATAACATACTTTTGATAAGATTAAAAAATTAAAAAATCTAAAACATAAATGTGTTGAAAATAAAAATTCCAAAACCAAATTCTTCATATTATAAATAATAAAATAATAAATTTTCCTTTTAAAGTATGACATATAATGTTTTTAATTTTGAGCAATGATGAAATAAGCTACTTGATATAGCTACCAAAAGCTAAAAAAAAATCTCGTTTTATGATGAATTTTTGAAAGGGTTAAATTATGAAGGGAAAATACATATGGAGGAAATACAAAAATATATGCGTCATCGATTTCAGTTCGTCTACCACAATCCTAGTCAGGGAACTGCGACAATATATACGTCATCAATTTACATTTATCTTTCTACACTTTTTATTATCCATGTCAGGGAACCCCGGGTTTTCTTCTATATAACCCAGTCACTAAATTTCATAAATTTAATAAAATCATGTCCCCATATGGTCTCGTTCCTCGCATGAAACTACCCTTCACATGCTTGGTTCCCAATTGTTCTCCACACAATTCAGGAAAATTAGTGAGGCTATATAACTCGGATACATATTCATGGTATCCATAGCCATTATTTCATGTCTACCATTATTTATATAAGATATCCAATATATTTGAATCGTGTCATTTATTTCATTTTCAGAAGCCCATACACAGTGGATCAGCAGGAGGAGCAACCTGTAGAGGGAGATCCCTTCTTTGAAGATGAAGACGGACTTCACTACAAGATAATAGGTTATGATGTCAACCAAGACCAATGGTGTTTTTATCTTTTCCTTCCCAGATCAGTAGGCTTTACATATTGCCTTATTGAATGGGAGGGGAACTTGTTAGTCTTGACAACAAATTCAACCCATGGGGAAGATTTTTTTGTACTGGGACCAAGTTGAAGCCATGATAATCGCAGTCAGTATGTTATGTATGCCTAAAATGAGGGTGATCGGCATTTTGTAATGTGGATTTTGGATATAAAACAAAAAAAAAAATTATACGAGAATGGGATTTTTATTTTCCATATTGTGGATTTTGGATATAAAACAAAAAAAAATTATATGAGAATGGGATTTGAATTTTCCATATTGAATTCTTTGATTTTGGCTAGTTGCTGCAAGCCGTGGCTTAGTATGGTTTGCAACAAATCCCAACACTTTGACAGTTTACCATATGAAAGAGAGAGAGAGAGTGGATAGCTCATCGGCCACATGGAAGAGCTTACACCACTGGACTATTTTGATAAATAAATATCATTCATTGTCGAATCTTACGGATAAGATGGTTGTATCTTTTGAGCCAACGTATTTGTCATTCTGAAACCCCTTTGACAGTCGGACGTTGGATTACAGTTTTTTTAATGTTTGCATTTAGGAAAGATTTTCTTTCACTGTAATTAGTATACGTTGCTTGAAAAATACTTTTGGTTGTGTTGATGATGATCTGATTCAGTTTAGCAGACTTTTCAACACGGTCAAAATGGAGCAGAGCTGGCACTTTCTATATATTAATAGGACCATAAGAAAGGTATTGGGGAGAACAATCGTTATATTTAAAATCTTTTTTAATGTATAATAGTAACCAAAATATATTAATAGGACTATAAGAAAGGTACTTTTCAAATAAGAACCGAACATATAAGAGTTAAGTTGTGAGAAATTTCTCTTCACAAATTGTAACTACTCAATAAAATAATGAGTTTGTTTGCACATTTAAAATTGATATTAAAGAAAGTAATATGAAATTGAAACTTGAAACATTGAGTAAGGATTATGTAATGCCCTTTCATTTTTACATTAATATTATTTTATATTTGCATACATTAATATTATTGTATATCTACATAAAAAATTAATATAAACAAAAAGTTATATTAGTATTATGTTTCATATTATTGAGAAAAAAAAAATAATAATTATTCATATCACATAAAATGTAAATTATAAAATCAATTTTTTAAATTTTAATGGCCTCAAAAAAGATATATATGTAATAATAAAAGTGTATTGGATACTAGAGCTCTTAAACATTCTTTATGTATGATGGTTGTGTTAGGGAACAAAAAATTGCTAATTACTAAATATGTCGGTAATTTAAACATTGTCCAAAAAAATTACCCTTGTCCTCTAGTCATACTCCCCACTTAAATCAATTCCTACTTATACAATTAACTCATGTCAATAGAACTAAAGTAGATATATATATATTTTTCTAATAACATAAACACGATTCATTTATCATTTAACATTAATATTTTAGAATTTATTAATAGTTTCCAAAGATACCTGTTTAATATTCACAATAAAAATGTTTATGGGAGGAGATGGAATTATGCTACATGTCAATGGGTCCTCACACCTATATTCATCCCCCAAATAGTGCCCACCTATTTCTTGAATACCCAAATACTTTTCGAACAAATAATAATTACGTAGAGGCATGTCAAGCTAAAGGAGGGAATGTGTTTGAATGGATGGAGAAAGATATCTTATAAAAATTCATAGTATAAACTCAATTTATTATTAACTACAATCAGTAATTGATCTTCAGTGACAGAAGGGGACCGTGTAGGATCTATGTGATAAATTACTATGTGCCACATTTTTAAAAAAAAAAAAAATTATATATATATATAAAATAATTTCAAATTTATTAAAAAATATAAAATGTATTGTATTAAATATTTTATATAATATTATTATATAATTTCCATATAACTACCTACTTGTTTATGGGTAGACTCAATAAATTATAAAGATGACTTTTCACACAGTTATTGTTCTTTTCCAAAGCTCTTTGATAAGTTGAGTTAGGTTTCAAGGTTTTTTTAAAGTGGACTTGGGTTTTCTCTTGTACAAGGTATATGCAATAAATTACAATTTAGAAAAGATACTTGTTTGAAAATTTGTTTTAAGATTTAATTGTTATTTTAATTTGAAATTTATTATAATAACAAATGTTATTATATTAATTTTTTTTTTTTTTAATTTTGATTTTAATATTGACATTTTCATATAAATTTTCTTGATGGCTATACACTTTTTATGTAAACTATGGACTTTGAAAATATATTGAATCTATGTTTTCTATATGATAAAGTGTTGCATATGCCATGCCATGTCCTATTATGCCTAGTTGCTTCAATGTAACGCCTTACATAATGAGACCTTGGGCCCTGAGTAATGTACAAATACATGTCAATTGTACTGGATATTAACTTCAAATTTTTAGGCTTTTTCGGTAAATGGGAATACGATCCGGTCTAGAGATTCAAAAGATAAGATTCATATCTTCCTTAATAAGGATTTTATAAAAATGAATATGTTTTTTTTGATAAAGTTTAGTATGAATATCATTTACATTAATATAAATAATGTCATTATCTTGTTATTTTCTATATAATTTGAATATAAGATGGAAAGAAAATAGGCCACCTTTCAGAAGCTATAAATGTTGATCTACTGAGGGTGTTTAATTATTTTTTGAGAATTTTCTATTTTTAGAAGTTGTATATTTCTAGAATGGGATCAAACATAAGTTTAATTTCATCCCATAGGATAATTTTATCATTTAATATATTTAGAAAAAAAAATTAAGCCATGCACACTTGCATGCGAAACTTACTATAAATAATGGTTGCTAAAAATAGACATTGTTTTTAGTTTTTTTCTTTTTCAAATTTTACATGTAAAATCTAATTTTTGAGTTTAGTATTATTTAAGCATGGTTTGGGTTTGTAATTATTTAAAATTATTCAATATGAATCAATAGAAGTTATTTTTCAAAATCTTGGCCTATCGGTAATTTTATTTATCTTTTTTATTTTTGGGTTCATTATCTAATATCCTCCATGTTTGAATCTTGGAGGAGTAAAGAATGGTGAGAAGATGAAAAGGTATTGTGTAGATGAATTGAAATATACAAGAGCTACAGAGAAAAGTTTAAAAATTAAGAGAGGTTATCACCAATCAATATTGAAGTCAAGGTAGTGATGAAGAAGACATAGATCATGATGAAGAAATTCATTAAGAAGAAGAACAACAAGAGCGACCAACATCAATGGAAGAGAAGATGTTTCAATATTTATAAGGAATAAATGAAGGTTAATGTTTTATATTATCGAGGTAGTTTAAAACTAGAGGATTTGAGAGATTGGATAAATAGCCTGAAGAAGTTCTTCGAGTGAAAGACTATGAAAAAAGATAATAAGTTAAACTTTTTATGAATGAAATTGAAAGGTCATGCAATGATTTGGTGGTATTACCTATAAAAATAGAGATGGAGAAAAGGTAAAGAGAAGATTAATTTATGTAAAAAGATGGAGAAGAAGCTGAAGGAGAAATTTATTCCAATGGATTATGCACAAACCCTATACATAAGATTTTAGAATTTAAGGTAAATAAATCATATTACACAAGAGTATATAGATAAAAATTATAAGCTATCCATACGAGTGGAGCATGATACAATAGAAGAGCAGATGGTTGTAAGGTAAGTAAATGGTTTGAAATTTTCTATTCAAGATGAATTAAGCATGCATAAAATATTTAACATGGAGGAGGATTATCAATTAGCTTTAAGGACAAAAGAAAATGAAAATAGTCAAAATTTTAGAAGGATATCTACTAGTCCAAAAAGAGGTAGATCCCCTCCAATAAGGGGATGAGGTGGATTTAATACCACAAAATGTGGCTTTAATACCAATATAGGTGAATCATAACATGGTGTAAAAAGGCAAAATGACATTAGGTAAGGGTTTCAATACCAACAAAGAGAAATAATATTTTAGAGAGGATGAGGTTATGGTGGTTTTAAAAGATAGTTTTTGAATCAGCATAGATCTTATGTCTATTATAGATGTTCAAAATAAGGGCACAAAGAATTTGAGTGTCCACAATATCAAGATTAAGAAAGGAGGCAAGAAGGTCATCCAAGAGTAAATATATTTGAGCCTAAAATAGAAACTTAGAATATTAATGTTGCACCAATAGATGTTAGAGAGAATCTCATGATGATAAGAATGATGATCAGTCTAAGGAAGGATCAAATGTATAATAAAGAAGGTGGTGATGCATGGCTATGATGAAATATTTTTTGAATGAGATATACTTCAGAAAGGAAGGTATATAATGTATTATATATGGTGGTAGTTGTGAAAATATGGTTTCTAAAGAAATAATTGAGAAATTAAATCTTCAATGTGAAAATCATCTTAATCCTTATTAGATTTCATGGTTTATGAAAGGGAATGAAGTTATAGTAGATAAAAGGTGATTAATTAAGTTTTCTATAAGATAGAGTTATAATGATGAAATATAGTGTGATGTTATTCTAATGGATGCATGTCATGTTTTATTGTGAATACCATGGCAATTTGATATGAAAGTAATTCATGATGGAGCAAAGAACACATACATTTTTTACAAAGGTGGTACAAAGGTAGTTTTTTTAGCTCTTAAAGAAGAAGAGAAGATAGAAAACTTGTTCTTTACTAAAGCATTTATCCAAGATTTGAATGATGTAAGAAAAAAGATATTTTAGTGAGAAATTGAATGAGGTAAGAAAAAAGTATTCTAATTATGATCTTTAACTTTATGCAATTGTACAGGCATTAAGACACTAGAGGCATTATCTAGTGCCTAAGGGGTTTATCCTATTTATAGATCATGAAGCTTTTAAGTATGTGAATACACAAAAGAATTTGAATAGTAAGCATGAAAAGTGGGTTTATCTAATGTAGGTGTATACTTTTGTATTGAAACATAAATCATAAAAACAAAATCAGCTAGTTGATGCATTGAATGGGATGGTAGAGTTATTAATTACTACAGTGAGTGAAGTAACTAGATTTGAAGCTATAAAAGAATTATACGATACTGGTCCATATTTTATCAAGGTAGTTAATAAGTATAAGAATATATTAATAGGTGTGATATTTTCTATTCATGATGAGAATCTTATCCAAGAAGGTTATCTCTTTAAAGGGAAACAATTATGCATTCCATTTGGGTCTCTACGAGATAATATAATAAGAAAATTACATAGTGGTGGTTTGATTGGACATTTTGGTAAGATAAAGACAATAGCTTTGGTGAAGGAAAAGTAATTATAACTAAATATGAAGAGAGATGTGACAAGGTATGTTTCAATCTATAGAATATGTCAAATGGCTAAAGGACATGCACAAAATACAAGATAGATTTGAGTATAGACTTTATGTTGGGATTTTCAAACAAATAAAGAGGTAATGATTCAAATATTGTTGTTGTAGATATATTTTTTAAAATAGTTAATTTCATTGAATTTAAGAAACCCAATAATGCCAGTAGGGTTAGAAAATTATTTTTGATGCATATTGTGAAATTTCATGGTGTCTAAGAAACTATTAATTTAGATAAGGATGCAAAATTTATAGGTCATTTTTGGAGAAATTTGTGGAAGAAGAAGGGTGCTAAGATACAATTAAGTAGTACATATCACCCAGAAATAGATGGATAGATAGAAGTTATGAATAAGAGCTTGGGAAATTTATTGAGATGCATAGTGGGAGAGAAGGCCAAGTAATAGTTCAATGAATAAATTAACAAGAAAGTAACCATTTAAAATTATTTATGGAAGAAATACTATGGGTATTTTAGATATAGTATAATTTCTAACTAAATATCTAATTAGTGATAATGTAGAAGCATTTCTAGAGAATATGCAACAATTGCAAGGAGTAGAAAGAAAATTCTAGGAAAATAATGAAAGATATAAAGCAAAAGAAGATATCATAAGAAAATCCAAGGTATTTGAAGAAAGAGAGTTGGTAATGGTTTACATGAGAAAAAAAATATTTATAAAAGGCTCATATAACAAGTTGAAGTACATGAAAATTGGACCATGCAGAAATATGAAGAAAATCAATGATAATGTGTATGAGGTGATTTTACCATAGAACTTTGATATACATTTATTATTTAATTTTTTAGATTTTTATGAATTCCATGGAAAAGATGATAAAGGTGATGAAGATGCAATAAATTGAGAGCAATATGTTCCAAACAAGAAGAAAGAAAAACTAGTGTATGTTTTTTTTATGAAGACAATGAGCATAAGGCAACTGAATTATAACAGGGATGTGTAGTGAAAAATATTGCAACAAGAAGACAACACTTGGATTATAGAATGGGAGTTGAAAATGACTGATAATAAAAAATGATAGCACTATAATCAGGCAAACACACAAGCACTGAGTTGTTTTCAACTAGAGGAGAATGATCCAGAGAAAATATGCCAACCTTCTAGAGGACATAAATTTCGACCCATTGAGGGTCCAAAATTAACGTTTAATAATTTTTTGGAGAATTATTTATTTTAAAAAATTATATATTTTTATAGTTTGATGTCAACTTTAGCTTAATTTCATCCCATAGGTTAATTTTAACATTTAAGATATTTAGGGGATTTTTTGGAGCCACACGTAATTGCATGCAAAACTTACTATAAATAGCAGCTGCTAAAAATAGATTTTTTTTAGATTTTAGTTTTTTTTTAAATTTTGCATGTAAATTATAATTTTAGAGTTTAAGCTTATTTAATCATGGTTTGGGTTTCTAATTATTTCAAGTTATTTAATATGAATCAATACACGTTATTGTTCAAAATCTTGGCCTATTGCTAATTTTATTTGTCTTATTAGTTTTTGGGTTCTTTAATATACCAATGTGCAAATCACTAAAGCTATGATAATATATAAATATATTACTCATAATATATAGAAACCCAATTTCATTTAGATCAAAACACTTAGTCAAGTATAATTTTACCACATATTAATTCATCAAAGAATGGGATTCCTACTATATTTAATTAAGATATTCTTAATGACTAAACGAATTTAGTCAAGTATATATATCATATATTAATGTTTGACTAATTCCATACTAGATAATCCATGCTAGATATTCTCATAAAAATAATATGAAATGATAATCCTATATGAAACATTAATCCTCATAACTATAACATATACAATATTAATAAACATAGATATTGGTTTATGTTAAATATATATAGTATTGGTGTATTGGTTGGGTCATATACCTATGTAGTGGAATGTCAGTGTGGTCAATGTTGTGTGTGTGTGTGTGTGTGTGTGTGTGTAGTATTGGTTTATTGGTTGGGTCATATACCTATGTAGTGGAATTTTAGTGTGGTTAATATGGTGTGTGTGTGTGTGTGTGTGTGTGTGTGTGTGTGTGTGTGTGTGTGTGTGTGTGTGTGTGTGTGTGTGTGTGTGTGTGTGTGTGTGTGTGTGTGTGTGTGTGTGTGTGTGTGTGTGTGTGTGTGTGTGTGTGAGTCTATCTATCTATCTATCTATCTATCTGGCTATCTACCTATTTATCTATATATCAGATTGACAACAATGACATTCCACTATACATGGGTATTTGACCCAATACACTAATACTATAGATATTATATTATATACTATAGATTCAAGTATATTTCATTTGAATATAGCCATATTTATGTGTATATATGTATATCTATAGGTATACCTAGTTCATGTAACATTTAAATAAATATAAACTATTAAAGTGACTTATACAAACTGTATATTATTAATTAGTACTATATTATTGTATATATCCTTATATTTATCTAAAAATCATGTCCAATACTCATAGAACATAACTAACATTTGGCCATATTGTATGACAAAAAAAATTATAAAATCATGTCCAGTAATTATTTATAAATTAGATCATCATATTCATTAACAAAATTTGCCATATACAATTCACTACATATATAGGAAACTCTCTATGTTTAATACAGTAGTATGTTCTTATTTATACATACTAAATAATTATGCTTGTAGATCACCCTTGTTCAGACCACTTGATACATATATATCTGATACCAAATGTTTTAGATATATCACAAGTTTTAAATATAACATACATATGTTAACATGATATGACATGATATTAAATATAAATTATATAAATGTATATAAGATTATGACAAATATAGTCGATAGAAATGCTTTTTGTTTTATTATTAATATTATAATCCATAGCTCTAATAAATAAGTTGTAAATCATAACTTATATATGGTTACTAGTATACTCATTTAGTATAAACTAATTTAATTGATAGTAACTTATGTAAATATTTTATTATTACTATCTTAAATATAATCTATAGTTACTCTTATGTATGATCATGAATAACCCCCAAAATAACTAGTAATCATATATCAGAGTATGTTCTGGACATGTGTTAGGCCTTCTTAAGGGTATCTCTAATGCAACACACTACATATATACATAACTAAAACTAAAGGAGGGGAACTAAGGTAGTTCACTAGAGGTAAACACATACAAAAGGTGATGTGTGGAAGCTTATTTTTGTAACAGAAGGATTATGAGATCGAGGTCACATCATTGTACACATACACTGATAATTTTTGATTACCATAAGTGGCATTCATAGTTAATTGTAGGAATATTTCTAGGTCTTTAACCCTAAGTAAATACTTCACTCTCCTTATTAGATTTTAGTCATAATCTATAATGGTTAAGTTAAAGTATTTTTTTAATTAAGAAAGATAAATTTATTTTTTCTAAGTTCTCATTTAGGTTAATCATGAGTTTAGATCAATGATACAAGCTATATAAATTAAAAAATCATTAAAACTAAAAAAACAAAATAAATTCAACACTTGTAAGTTTTGATTCATTAATGCAACTAATAATTTTAAAGCATAAGAGAAAGAAAATTATGTATAAAACTCAATGCTACCAATTGAGTTATAAAACCCTTTAGCCTTTAAGGGCATTATAGTATTCATACACCATTGATATCACTCATGGATATTTATATTAGTTTATGATGTAGTTATAAATTAACATTAGCATTCCATATTCTTTGCAGATATTTAGATTGACATAGCCAATGAGATAATAAAAGAGGTTAAGGCATTTAAATAATAAAAAATGAACTATTTATTTAAAAGAACAATTTATGCATCTATTCATAATTAAAATTAGATAACTACTTAGGAGATAATTCTCTTCATTCCATATTCCATAAATGAATACTTAAATATATCATTGTGTTAATAATTCATTTGTAATTCAACTAGATAATAAGAAAATAAGAAGCATACAACAATAGTATTCAAGTATAAAATTTTACATCATAATAAATGAATTTTCTCCAAGTTTCAAGATGAGTGGAACCAAAATAAAAAGTTCCACTTAAGAAACTCTTACAATGTTCTTTGTTGGAATGCCAAGGCAATAAGACAAGCTAGTTCAGCCATCGGGAAGGGTGGAAAAATCATACAACTAGATAAGAAAGGAAACAATGATTCCATAACTTAAGTCTCATTAAAAGGATTGGAGTGATATAATAAGTGATTTATCATTCTTGATTTCATTCATTTATCTACTCAAGTAAATAATATAAGTAAAACATTGTACATGATCATTTTTAAATCATAAGACATAATTAGATATTAATTCCCTTATCAAATAGTACAATCATTCACTTGTTAATCTCAAGTTTCATAATTAAACATACCTAAATTAAAATATAATAGTTTATAATTTTAAATAGATTGCATACCTTGCATGTAGACAAAAATGCTTGAAGTGCATGATCAAAAGGAGTATTTGGTTTATTTTCCTCATGGTCTAGATATCGGGTTTACATATTAATGAAAATATTAAGATGCCTATATACATCTATGTACTTACATCAAAGCTAACAAAACATGAATTTAGCTAATGCAAGTTACTAGTTAACTTATATATGAATTTCTTTATAATTTATTCATTCAAAGTTAAACAAATTATATAATTAATAAACCAATGTAAAGTGTGCATGCACACACACGCATGCACACACGCGCGTGCATGCACACATGCGTACGCGCGCACACACACACACACACACACGCACGCATGTACACACACACACACACACACACACACACACACACA
>JARHVA010004196.1:255000-302500 GCA_037957365.1 Torreya grandis
AAATAATGGAGCTGTGATTATGAAAAATGCTATAGCCAACAAAACATTCAATGTAATACAACAAAAAATAATGTTAAATAATGACTCATAATTATATCGACAAAGTAAAATAGAAATCACCATCACAAGGACCACAATCAAAAAACATAATGACAAATTCAAAGTGTCCAAAAGACAATAAAATAATAATTATACCTCACAGACATATTGGCATGCTCAAAATTCATTAATTATAGGAGTAGAACCTCCATCACCTACTTAGTTCATAGAGAAAACATGCAATCACCAAAAATGTCATCAATCACATTATTTCATTAATCACTAATCAATATAGATTTATAAAATCATCCTCAATAGTAATAAGTCAATAAAATAATTAATCATAGAATTAAGTATATATCCAACACTATTGCAACTAGTACCACACATAATCAAGCTAAATAATAGCTAATAACTAGTTTAACAATCATAATGTCAAGGTCCTAAAAAAAAAATATATAATGAAAATACCATATCATAATAAATTATATTTAATATAAATGTATTAACTTATGGATGATATTAATTTTATAAAATAAGTTAATGTATATCTTAAGGACTCAATAGTAATAGTAATAATATTATGAGTAACAATAACAATAATATTTATCAACGAAAAAATAATGCAATCCAACTCATTAAGGGTTCAAACCTATAGTTAAATTATTATAAAACCTTCAACATAAGAAAATCCAAACCTTATTTTTTTAAAATCTTATATTGTATTAGATGTCAAGGTGGTGTCTAATGTAGAATCCAAACATGTCGGATTGAGCAAACTGTGAAGATTTGAAAGTGCACCCAAGATAACAATACCCTTCTATGCTATGTTCCTATTTCATTAAAAACATTCCCTTCCTTATACACTCTCCCTATTTCCTCCCATCTTTTGCTCCTATTTTCTCTTCTTAATCTATGCCATGCCTCTTCTTCACCTATGCCTTAATTTTTTCCTTTTGTTTTTAACTAATTCCTTTCTTTATTACTTTTTTCTAATTTCTCCTATGTTTCCTTAATCACTAATTTATTATAAATCATTTAATTTCCTAATTATAATAGAATATAATTACTTTAATAATTTTATTTTATTTAGTCTAGGAATGATGTTTTTACCTATTTAAACATATTTTCCTAATTCCAAGATGATAATAATTTAACAATAATTACCTCCCTATTTTTGTCAAAGCATCGTAGATTCTATTATACCAATCACCAACATAATTTTTATAGTATTACTAAGCTATCCATAAAGATTTACATTCTCATAAACATTTAAAATTATGACTATAATAACTTAACATAATCATTTTGTAGCATTAGACATATATACCTACACATAATATCCACAATTCAATCACTCAAGGTTAATTCCACATAGGCATAAATCTAAATTAACATAAAATTAGTATGCATAAACAACTATATAAATTCAAATAATGTCAAAAATAAACTAACAATAACCATTCAGCTATGCATATAATGAGTTTCATTAAATTGGTGTGTGCAAGGGTTTTTTTCATCCCTTTGTCATCCCACAACACCTCTATTTATGTCACCTTGTCCAATAATGCTTTTCTTCCATCACATTCTGAGGGATGAGACTCTCATGCATCCAAATCATGACAAGAAGGTAGTTAATCGATAACATCATCACACACACACACACACACACACACACACACACACACACACACATATATATATATGTATGTATGTATGTATGTGTATGTATGTATGTATATATGTGTGTATGTGTGTGTGTAGATACACACACACACACACACACACACACACACACACACACACACACACATCATGAAATAATATATAATATAGCTAACCCATAGTAATACAGTCATGAAATCAAAATACAATACATCTATCCCATAACAATAGATGACTTATATCTCAATTAAATCCAATTTCCAACTATAAGTATCCATGCATAATTAATTAAATTTATTTAACAAGGAATCAGTATGTGACATCGATAAAATAGACATCCTGTATTAAAATACATAAGAATTTAAATTAAATTGGATAAATCTTGCTACACTTAAAATATTTTTTTATGGTTTTAAGACTTACCTTGCACATGCACAACCTATTACAAGATTTTATGAGTATCCACAAACTAGAATGTTAACTTAGATAAGTGTCTTTCTTAGAATCTTAGGCCATCAGCTATCAAATTAACTGAACATTATATCATAATTAATTGACATTCCATCTTTTTATATAAGTAGAATTAAAGTTTATCCTTGTGTGTTGAAGTTGTATAGAGACATATTTTATACACTAAATGTTGATTGCAAAAGCTAACAGCATCCCACGAACTACCATATCAATATTATAAATCAATTTGTAAATAATTTTTAAGGATGGATTAGTTAAAAAAATCAGATTTTTCATCAAAAGTACTGTGTGATTAGAGAAATAATTTTTTAAATAAAATATTGTCAAGACAATAATACTTTGTCAAGTAAAACTTACGATAAATCCCAATCCCTAAATTTTATTTCTATTTTTTACAAGAATTATATTTATATATCTTCATTCATTCACATTAATTGCAATGGAATTTATCCATGGGTTATAGAAGACCATTGTTTTAGAAATGGGTAGCCATTTGTTGTAGCTTGCCACAAAAAATATTCTATTTTTATAGGGGAAATATGGGAAACATAAGAAATATTGATAAATGTGGTATTTGAAGAAACAAAATAATTATTTGGAATAATCAGAGTCTTGAGAATGTCTTCTACAACTTTCTAAAAAAGTAACACAAATCATTTGATTATTTTTCTAGAATATAGTTTCTATAACTTATTCTCTCCTTATAATTGGATGGACATCTAAAATTAAAATTTTTTAACAATAATAACAACAAAAAATATAAAAATATAATAATTAAAATAATAATACTAACGAATTTATACCACCACACTAGAAACAAAGTCTCAACCATAATGTGAATTATTAAAAAAAATGTTAACGTTAGCTAATTTAATATTATTACAGGTAAAAGCAAGTCAATAGTAATATTTTTCCAAAACTAATTATTCAATTTCATATTGAACCAATCTCCCATAACTCATTCTTAGAAAATATAAAATAGTAGGACATGTTCTTCATATAAATATCCAGATCATATAACACTCATTAGCATGTCTCAACTAAAAAATTAGCTAAACTAAGAGGATTTCACTTTTCCTATCTACTTTGTTAATAAAATAACACATCATCATTCTAAGGAATTTGGAACATTTAAAACATGATTTATTCTATTGTTGCATCCTTGAAAATCATACATAGTCTCCTATTTAATGAGTTAAGAAGATCATATAACTCATTTGATGACACCCATGCAAAATAATTATTAATAAATATAAGCGAAGGCAAATTCATATCATGACCTTGTTTAACAACACTAAAGACAATTTTTATATCCATATCTACAATCTTTTTCACATCAATCTAATGGTTATTAATCCACTTTGTAGAAGGATACAAATCACACATATTCAATATTGAAGAGAAATTTTTAATTGAAATTTTAAAAAAATAATTATGAAATCAAAATTTATTCAATAATGAAGAAACAAATAAAATACCAAGAATGAATATTTTTAATTTATTAACGACAATCATAATTCCTTGTCACTAGGCATTTATAGTATCTCCAACATTAAATATACCATATTTATCTTTCAAATCATAATTCTGCAATATTAAAGAGAAATTTTTTTATTGAAATTTAAATATTCTAATTATGAACGCAAACTTTATCCAACAAAAAAAATAAAATAAAACATACTAAGAAAGAATATTTATAATTCATCAACCACAACCACAAATCCTTGCCACCTGTGGTTATTCCTTTAAACATTAATAATAGTTATAGTTGTAGGAAGGATAATAATTATAATACATTACCCTTCTAATTGTATTCCCACATACAAAACCTATTAATTTTAAAGGGTAGAATTATGTGTTTATTATTGTTGACTCCTAGTTGTAGAGTAGATAACATAATACAAAAGAACATATAATTTATTTAATAATCAATAGATATTTAGTTAATCTAGTTTTAGAATAATAAAGCCTTAGAAATGTGGTAATAACTCTAGTTTATATTTCAAGCATGTTTTTTTTTAATTTTTAATATAAATTTAGAATGCTTATTTATTTATTAACAAAACATGGTCACATGCAATTCAATAAATAAATTGTATTTGAACTTTATTATAATGGAGAATGATTTGAATAATTCGAATAAGTAATTTTATTTTGTCTATTATGTATATATTTTTATTATGCATATTGCATATATTTAATTATGAGTCTATTTTCTTTATCGCCAGTGGTTTATTTTTATATATTTAAAAAACTTCAATTGATATCATAGAAATGTTTGGGTGCATATTTTTTGTTTCAGATCTTTCTATCAATTGATCATGTAAAACTAAAACAATCCTCCTATTCCATAACTTAGTGGTAATTATTATGGTTACTGGAGCATCAATATGATGAATCTTATGATAGGAGAAGAATTATGGAAGATTGTAGAAACTGGTTATGATGAACCAATTAATTGGGTCATTATTACAGCTAATGATAGGCAATCTAAGAAGGAAGCTAAGAAGAATAATTCACAAGATTTATTTCATATTCAAACATCTCTTAAAAATATTCTATTTCTAAGAATTACAAGTGAAACAATAGCCAAGGATGCCTGGAAGACTCTACAAGAACCATACCAAGGTAGTGAGCAAGACAAAGTGGTTATATTGAAAACATTGAAGAGAGATAATTTGAAGATTCAAGAAGATGAAAGTGTGAGTGATTTAATTGTAATATGAAAAGACATAATATATACTATAGATATATTTTGATAAATTTTGAACAAAGAGGTTATTAAAAAAATGTGTTAAGGTCTCTAACACTAAGGTAGAATAATGTTTCCATCAATATTGAAGAAAGTAAAAGTTTGACTACTCTTGAGTTTGATCACCTAGTTGGATCTCTTGTGTCCCATGAATAAATACTAATTGACACATTAAACAAAAAGATGAGAAGGATTTTTTCTCAAAATTAAAGATCACAAAGAATGCACGTACTAGAATTAGCAATAAGAATAGCCATATATAAGATAAATACAATATCAAAAGTAATCAAGGTCAAGGTAAATACATGAATTAAAATTATTCAAGAGGACATAATTATTGAATAGGATACAAAAGAAGGATAGGTGGTTCAACTGCAAGAGGTAGAGGTAGATTTGATAAAAGAAACATTTAATGTTACTAAGTAAACTATCATAGGCGTGGTCACATCGATTGTGAACATATATTAAAAGTACAAAATGAAAATAGGAGTTATAATTATGGTAATTAGGATGGTGATGCTTCATTATATTTATTCATTTCATATGAAAAATCTTAAAATAATCCTAATGAGGTTTGGTAACTAGATTCAGGATATTCTAATCACATGTCAAAGAATAATGTGTTATTTTATACAATGGATAGAAATTTCAAAACCAATATCAAACTTGATGATTATAAATATTTTAAGGTTACATCAAAATGAACTATGAACTTGAATGCTATAGATGGTAATAAATGTATTAATGATATTTATTACACTCTAAATTTGAAACATAATTTACTTTGTGCTAGATAGTTATGTGAAAATAACTATAATGTGATTCTTAAGGATAACCAATGCATAATAGATGACAAGAACCAAGGAAATAAAGTTGTTACAATTGTACCTATGTATATGAATATTATGTTCCCATTGAAATATTTTTTCCATCTTAAATGAAAAATAACCTTTTATATATATATATATATATATATTAAATTACAATAATATTTTTTATCCATAAAATATGTTAAAGTTTATATTCAATCGATATCACATTATAACTGAATGAGAAAAAATAGTTATAAAAAGTTCAATCTTATATAACTTACTTTTCATAAGATTAAAAAAATAAAAATGCAAAAACATATTCAATTACAAAACAACATTCATGACATTATAAGGAATAAAATAATAAATTTTCTGTAAGTGTGACGTGAAACGTTTTTGATTTTGAGCAATGATGAAACATGCTGCTTGATATAGCTCCCGAAACCTAAATAAGAATCTTGTTTTATGATTAATTTTTGAAAGGGTTAAACTGGATTTCTATAACAGATTTTGATATGCTTGTCTGTTTAACTAGCTAAAGTAAAAATATTATGAAGACAAACAGTGTTCGAACCTTCCACATGGATCGGTGACAGGCGAACTAAAATACAAGTTAAATAATACGTTAACACTCAGCATTTGTTTTCAAACGGTTGGATTAATTTGGCATCCTACAATATGAAACCTAACTATTTCTTTAAAGAGACTATATTCAATAAATACATTGCAATTTGCAGGTAAATAACAAATAAAGAGACATATAGTCTAACTGTTTTTATCAACGAATACTTTTGTTATACACCCCTCTCTCGCACGTGCGAATATTTTTATGCCCATAAACTGCTATACAATTTCAAATTCTATGCCCATCAGACTTCTGTTTTACTAGAAAGACAACAGGACCGAGCATTGTACGGTGATAGATTGAGGGAGGTGGAATCCCAGACTCACAGCAGAAAGCAGTGCAGACGAGGTGGAATCCTGTGACGAGTTGATCAGTCATATTTTTTCGTGGATGTCAACAAGCGAGCTGACTAAGATCTGCATAATACAGAAGAGATGGAGCACCCTTATTTTAGACCCGTTTTTTGCTCTTACCCAGTATAAGAATTCTCGACCGGAATCAATTTACCTTTATCATATGAAAGAGAAATTGCCGCAATATATGCGTCATCGATTTCAGTTCGTTTCCCACAAAACGTGAACTGGTAATATTTCTACACATCTTTTTTCTCTAGAGAGCATAGCCAATAAATATCTGAATGCTAGTACATCTCTTCTAGCTGCATCCCATGGGCTACTTTGTTTTTCTTATTCTTTACTTCGGGGAACCCCAGGTTTTGAGCTGTACAACCCTGTAACTAAATTTAATGACATCGTATCCCCGCCTCGTCTCGTTCCTGACATGAAACTGCCCTTGGCGTGGTTCGTTGCCATTTGTTCTCCACACAATTCAGGAAAATTGGTGATGGTAGGGAACTGCCCCCATTGTGTGCAAACCACAATAACCCTGATATATAATTCTGATACAGATTCATGGTATTCGGGTCCACTTCCGAAGCCATATATTATGTTTAACATTATTAATATAGGGTATCCACTATGATTGAATGGTGTCATTTATTTCATTGTTAGAAGTCCATAGACAGTGGATCAGCAGGAGGAGCAACCTGTACAGGGAGATCCCTTCTTTGAAGGTGAAGACGGAGTTCACTACAAGATAATAGGTTATGATGTCAATCAAGACCAATGGTGTTTTTCTTTTTTCCTTCCCAGATCAGTAGGTATTCCATATTGCCTTATTGAATGGGAGGGGAACATGTTAGTCTTGACAGCGAATTCAACCCATGGAGATTACTTCTTATTTGAATGGGGACCAAGTTCCGACCATGATAATTGCAGTCGGCGTATTATGTATGGGAAGAAAGAGGGGTATGGGTTTTTTGTATTTTGGATATTGGATATAAAAGAAAAAAGATTTATACGAGAACGGGAATTCGATTTTCCAGGTCGAAATCATCGTTTCTGGGTAATTGCTGCAAGCGGTGGCGTAATATGGTTTGCAACAGATACCAACAATTTGATAGTTTACCATACGAAAGAGAAAGAGTGCAGATGTCACCGGCAACATGGGCAAGCTTACACCACACCGTTTTTCCCGATCAATATATATCTTTCTTCGTGGAATCTTATGGATAAGTTGGTTGTGACGGAAAGCAGAGAGAAAAAATAACAAAAATGGAGATAGGCGCACTCAGATTGCTACAGAAATCAAAAGAAAGGATTTTTTAATTTTCTTGATTCTCTATTAAAATCTGCGATCATGGGCTACATAAATAGAATTGAAAACAAACAAAGAACTGTAACTAGACTAATTTTTAACTAAAGTTGTGCATGAAAGCTGAGATAATTTAAGCAGATGATCATGCAAACTAACCTAATATTGAAACAGTTAAACATGCAGACTACGTGCATGAGAACACTGAACAAGGAGTAGAGAAATTAACTCCAGTTTCTAACACTCCCCCTTAATTTCTACCACTAACTACTTCAACATTTACAATTCCTAAATTTTGTCTTAGATAATCAAAACTCTCTTTTGCTAATGCCTTTGTGAATATATCTTCCAATTGGTCTTAAGATCTGTAGAACTTCAAATGGATTTCTCCATTATTTACTAACTCTCTGATAAAATGAAATCTTGTATCAATGTGCTTGCTCTTCTTGTGAAAAACATGATTTTTTGACAATGCAATTGCTGATTTGTTGTCACAAAACATTGGTGTTAACTCCTTCTATGCTTGTAATAAATGTGTCAATACTCTCCTCATCCAAGTTGCTTGACATGCTACTGATGCGGCTACTACATACTCTACTTCAGTTGATGAAAGTGTCACTATAGGTTGCTTTTTGGATGCCCATGTGACCACACCTGTTCTAAAAAAAAGGCATGTCCAGAAGTACTCTTCCTATCATCAATGCTACATTCAAAATCACTATCAGTATAACCAATCAAACCAAAATCATTAGTTGTAGAATATAAAATTCCATATTTTGTTGTTCCTGTCACTTATCTCAATATCCTCTTTCCAACTTACCAATGTGAGTCTTTTGGTGACTGCATGAATCTAGAAATTAAACTAACCCCATACATGATATCTGGTCATGTAGCTGTAAGATACATCAAACTACCAATTAGTCTTTTGAATGTTGTAGAATCAACATAAGACCCTTTGTCTTCTTTGCTAATATTGGTCCCTGTAGCAACTGGCGGAGGTACTGATTTACAATTAAACATCTTAAATCTCCTTAACACATCCTTTGCATATTTAGTTTGACAAATAAAAATTCCCTTTTCTGATTGTATAACTTCAATGCCCAAAAAATACTTCATTAATCCCAAATTTGTCATCTTAAATTCTTTCTTCATTGCTGATTTAAATGTGTCTATAGACAAATTTTCAATGAAAATCAAATCATCAACATACAAACACACAATCAAAACTGACCTTTGTTGATTTTTTTATACAATGTAGGCTCACTATTGCTTCTGTTGAATCCATTATTTGTCATGTATGAATCAATAATGCTATATCATGCTCTTCGTGCTTGCTTGAGACCATAGAGGGCCTTCTTCAATCTATAGACTTTCTCTTCATGTCCATGCACTTCATAATCTGGTGGTTGTTTTACATACACTTCTTCATCTAGAAAACCATTCCAAAAGGCTGATTTGACATCCATTTGATATACTTTCCAATTATTTTTTGAAGCTATTGCTAAAACCATTCTAATAGTATCAAGTTTAGCAATTGGATAAAATGTTTCATTATAATCAATTTCATGTTCTTGTGCAAAACCTTTTGCTACTAACTTTGCCTCGTGTTTTTCAACTTTTCCTTCTACATCAAATTTGGTCATATAAACCCATTTGACTCCTATGCAATCCTTACCTTCAGGTAGATTAATTAGATCCCATGTTTGATTTCTCTCAATGGCATTTATGTCTTCATCCATTACTTTTATCCAATGTTCCTCATTAGCTGCTTCTTCATAATACATAGGATCATGAGAGAAAAAGGAAAAATTTTAACACAAATCTAACTTTTCTTCTTCTTGTTTATAAATCTCATTCAACTTTCTCATTTTCTTACATTTAAATTTTGATCTTAAAGTGGCAAGAGTTGGATTTGGTTCATCACTTGTGAATTGGGAGTAGGATGACATGCATGAACAAATGATTCACCTTGTGCTAAGCTCTTAGGTGTCCTTATTGGAGTGCTTGTTCTTGCTTGTGGAAATGATTGATCACCTTTCAAATTTTGTTCGTCTGATTCTTCTTTATTTTGGGAAATTGGTGCTCCAATTGTGATGGTTTTATCAATGCTTCCATCCCATGCTTCTTCTTCTTTAAATTCCACATCTCGGCTAATAATCACTTTATTTGAAATGGGGTTATGCAACTTATAAGCTTTTGATTCTTCACTATAGCCAATAAAAATACATTTCTTACCTCTATCATCAAGTTTTATTTTCAATTTAGATGGTATAAGAGAATATACAATACAACCAATTTTTTTGAAATGATGTACACTATGCTTCTTATCACTCCAAGCTTCTTGTGGAATTTGATCCTTGACACTCTTTGTTGGGCTTCTATTCAAAATATATACTACACATGCTACTGCTCCTGCCCAATATTTATTTGACAAATATTTAGCCTTCAACATGCTTCTAGCCATCTCCATGATTATTCTATTCTTTCTTTCTGCTACACCATTTTGTTGTGGTGTGCACCTTGTAGTCATTTGCCTTTTAATGCCATGATATCTGCAAAAATATTGAAATTCATTAGATATATAGTCATCTCCTCTATCTGATCTAAGTACCTTGATGTAAAGACCACTATGCTTTTCAGCCATAACCTTGAATTATTTAAATTTTCCAAAGGCTTCAGACTTTTTTTAAAGAAAATATGTTCAAGTCTTTCTGCTAAAATCATCAATGAAGGTTAGAAAATAAGAACTACCTCCAAATGATGTAATTTGCATTGGTTCACATAAATCACTATGGACTAGCTCCAATATTTCCCTTGCTCTATAGGAAGCTCCTACTGAAAAGCTCTCTCTATACTATTTTGCTAGAATGCAACTTTCACATGAACTTCCTGGCTGTTCTATTGGTGGTAATCCCTTCACCATATTTTTATTTTGTAACAAATTCAGACTTCCAAAATGTAAATGTCCATACCTTAAATGCCATAGCCATGATTAGTCTAGATATATGGTTTTGAAGTGGGCTTCCTCTTCTCCTTGGATGCACTAAATTTGAAGAGGGAACATCTGATTCTTTGTCATCTCCACTTTTTCTATCAACCTATCATTTGGAAATTTGTCTACTATTGTGCAAACATTATCCATAAAAGATATTATGTAACCTTTTTGTACTAACTATGCAAAACTCATAAGATTGTGCTTTAGTCCAGGTACAAAATAAACATCAGGAATAAATCTTCTTTCACCATTTTTTCCCAAAACATTTATTACTACTTTACCCATTACATCCACTTTATTATCATTTCCTAATTTCACTTCAAATTTTAGGGAATCATCAAGACTAAAAAATAATTCTTTATTCCATATCATATGGTTATTGCATCCACTATCTCAAAACCAAATATCTCTAGCATTTTTTTGAGCAACATGACAAGTGAGGAATAAGCTTCCAGACTTAGAATTAGATTCATTTGTGTAATTAGCATTCTGCTTGTCGACATCTCCTTGTTTTTTTTTGCATTCACTTGCATAATGTTCATATTTTTTGTAGTAATAACATTGAATGTTAGATTTATCAAACCTCTATGAATTTTGTTGGAAGTGATTGTTTCCATGTCCTCTATTGTTTAAGTTTTGATTATTATTTTCACCTTGATCTGAATTGTTCCTTCTATTTTTGCCTCTGCCTCTTTCTCTGAAGTTTGACCTTCCTCTTCTTCTTCCTCTACCAAATGATACCTGAGACTTGAAAGCATTCTCAAAAGAAGTATTGCTATTTCTATTCATTCTAGATTCATGTGTTAACAAAGATCCCATCAATTCATCTACTGATAACTATTCCAAATCCTTGGTTTCCTCAATAGCTACAACTATTGCATCAAATTTGCTGGCTAAGCTCCTAAGAATTTTATCTATAATTTTTTGATCTATTATTGTTTCTCTATTAGATCTAATTTGATTCACAATATTCAATACTTGACCCATAAACTTGTCTATAGACTTTGAATCATTCATTTGCAAATTTTCAAAAAATTTCCTAAGAGATTGCAATTTAGCTACTTTCACCTTTGTATTACCTATATAGGTGGTCTCTAATATTTTCCATGCCGACTTGGATCTCATTGCTATTGCAACTCTAGAAAAAATAGATTCATCTATTCCCAATTAGATTAAAAATAGAGCTTTTGCATCCTTTTTCTTGTTTTCTTTAAGCTCTTCCTTTTGTGCTCGAGTTAATGCCTAATGGGCAGCCTCATCCTGTGGTTCTACAAAGCCATTTTCTACCAAATCCCAAACATCTTGTGATAAAAATAATGTTCTCATTTTAATTGTCCAAAAATCATAATCTTACCATTAAAAATACGAATTTGGAGCTAAGAAATGATGTTTGTTTCCATGTCTCAAGATGAAAGACCATAATGAATAGCAGCTATAATTTGTCTATATTCTCCTTCCTCCAATGTGTTTTGATGGCTTAAAAAATTTGGATGTGGCTGGGACCAAGGGTGACGACGTGTATTGAAGAAGGGTTGATCGCAAACAGCAATAAAAAGGAGCATGGAAGACTAACAGGCCAGGAGCATCCAATGGTGTCCTTTGTAAAACCCTTATTCAACTAGGTGAAGTGTCTACATAGGAGAAGCTAATGATCCTTTGTTGCCAGCCTTGGATGGACGGTGAGAGGATCTGTAGGGAAACCAAGAAGCTACACAATCTGAATCAAAACCTCTATAGGATGTTATGGAGACTTATTAACACCATGGAATCCATACAAAGGTTGTCTCTTCCATGCTCTAATTTTCTTAACGCTATACTACCATTTCCATCCATTTCAAATTGACTTCACCACCAAGATTTGTCATCTGAATATTGATTGGAGGGGATGCGTGTGCACGGATATGTGTGTTGTGAGTGTTGATGCTAGTGCATTTCATGATGGCAAACCCTCACCTTGCACATTACATATATCCATAATTTTGTGAGGTAGGTTATCTCACAAATGCTCAGCACAACCCTCTCCATGCTTCTCTGTGTGAGGATGTTGTTGTGTCCTGAAAAGACTCTCCAGAGGATGTAGCAAATAACAAAGATTTTCTCCTCCAAAGGCTCTGATACCAATTTTATGGAAAGTAGAGAGAAAAAATAACAAAAATAGAGATAGATGCACTCAGATTGCTATAGCAATCAAAAGAAAGGATTTTTTAATTTTCTTGGTTCTCTATTAAAATCTGCGATCATGGGTTACATAAATAGAATTGAAAACAAACAAAGAACTGTAACTAGACTAATCTTTAACTAAAGTTGTGCATGTAAGCTGAGATAACATAAGCAGATGATCATGAAAACTAACCTAAGACTAAAATAGTTAAACATGCATACTGCATGCATGGGAAGGCTGAACAAGGAGTGAAGAAATTAACTCCACTTTCTAATAGGTTGTGGCTTTTGAGCCATCATTTTTGTCATTGTGAAACCCCTCTTACAGTCAAGCTCTGGATAACAATTTTGTTACTGTTTGCATTTAGGAAAGATTTTATTTCATTGTAGTTAGTATACGTTGCTTCAACAATACTTCTCATTTAGTTGGTGATGTCCTGATTCAGTTTAGTAGACTTTTTACCACCGTCAAAATGTAAACAACCTAGCTATTTTGTACTGCTCACACATATCATGCTCTGCCACAAGAAATTCAATATTTCATGTTTATGTGCACCATAACTCTGGTTATATTTGCAGTGTATTCAATTTGGAGTTATGCAGGATGAATTAAAACATTGTAATCTAAATTTTCACAGTCTTGATAATGTTTAATTGGGCTTCTTTCTTCATTCCCAATAACTAGAAAATAATGCATATATGATTATTCTCTTATTCATAGTAGATATGGCAAAAAATCAGTATCATTGATTTCTCATAAAAATTCGTAGTAATAGCTTAGCTGATTATTAACTACAATCAATAATTCATCTTCAGGGATGGTATTTTACATCAAAGGAGACCATGCGGGGATCTATGTCATAAATTTCAATGTGACACCCAAAAAAGTAAAAAATTAAAACAAAATTTTATATATACCATTTTTCACTTGAAAATTATTATAAAATATAAAATGTATCATATTAAATATTTTATATAATATTATTATAGATTTTTTCATATAGCTATGTCTTATGGGCGGACTGAACTCACTATAAAGATGACTCTTCTGGTGCTCTTGATAGGTGGAGTTGGGTTTTCATTGTGACAACCAAAAAAATAAAAAAATAAAAACAAAATTTATATATATACCATTTTTGACTTCAAAATTATTATAAAATATATCATATTAAATATTTTCTATAATATTATTATACATTTTTACATATAGCTACCTCTTATGGGTGGACTGAACTCACTATAAAGATGACTCTTCTGGTGCTATTGATAGGTGGAGTTGGGTTTTCAGTCCGATGTTTTTGATAGGTGAAGTTAGGTTTCCATGTTTATTTAAAGTGGAGTTAAGTTTTCTCTCTTAAAAAATATATGAGATGAATTACAATTTAAAATAGATTATTATTTAAAAATTTATTTGAACATTTAATTATCCTTTTATTTTATATTTCAAACATTTTTTATATAACTATTTATTTATTTAAACAAATTCCAAATCCAAAGAGATTATAATTCCAAACCCTTCATACACATCTTTCGTGCAATGATCAACAAATCTAACATGATTCTACTATGTCTCTTCAATCATCTTATACTTGGTAATATCTAGATCAGTCCGATATATCTACATTAGTCCTATATTTGTCACTTTCGTGACTAAAATCATACTATATGTTGATGGTGCACATGGACTGTGGACGCGAAACCAAATGGATATGCAATTTTAAAAATAAATATGCTCAGCAATTCAAAACTTATTTACCGCTAGCTTTATTATGCTTATTGAATATTACATTTTATTATATTTTTAAAAGTTAGTATTGATATCGTAAATATATTTATTTCGAGATTATATATATATATATATATATATATATATATATATATTGTTTAAATTTTATTTTTGTATGAATTAAATTTATGTAATATTTTATCGATTTAATGTTAAAGATTGAAAGATATATATTCAATAATATTTTTTGATAAATATTTAAATTAAAAATATTAATTAGTATTTATTGTTTTTTATAAAAAGGGTAAAAACATTATTAAAACATAGAATAGAAAATTACATAACCACCAACACAATCCAAAGAAGTGAACACCAAGAACAAAATCTTCATGCCTCAACAATATTGACATCTACATCAAGAATGGTCTCCATCTCCTGGTGTAAATCACACGGCAGCTACCCCCATTCATCTACCTTATATCCCTCACCACTGTCTGACGCCCATCTAGCCAAGAAATCCGCCACCCTATTCCATTCCCTGGGAATATGGGCAAAAGATACTAAATCCATCAAGGAACTACCCTGAAGTATCTGCTGCACTATCGTGGCTAGTTGCTAACTCACCTCAAAAAATTTCCTCTCCAAGAGTAAATTAATCAAGATTTGAGAGTCCGCTTCAAAGATCACCCTCCTCCATCCTAAAGCATATGCTCTCCTCAGGGAATAAACGATAGCCAAACCTTCCATCCTGTTAACTATTTAAACTCCCTGATATGTCGAGAAAATAAAAATCAATGAACTGGAAGAATCCCTACCAATCCTGCCAATCCTAGCCAGCCGTGGATTGCCCCTCAAAGATCCATCTGTGTTAATTTTCAAGAGTCCAACAAGTGGGGTCAGCCATTTCCCCAACCGTTGAAGTTTCTTCATCCCCTAAATGCCTCTCCTGGCACACACTGAAACCAGAGATAACCCCCATATGCCAAACCTCTCCACCATCTCAGCGTCCTCTCTCTTTAGCGGTAAAGTAACCTAACTCTTCACCTCAATAGATTCCTAGATCATTCTCTTAATTCTATTCTAGACTTGCTAAATCTCCATATGTTCATCCCTAAACATCTTGCAGTTTATTTCCAGCCATACTTACCATAGAAAAAAAATAGGGCCTGCATGCCACACATCCTACATGAAGGTGGTCGCTGAAGGTGGATGGCCCACGTGAGACCAAAAATCAGCCATGGAGATAGCATGAACACACTGTCACCTCCACATGTCCCACCATAAATTCCATAAATGAAGAGTGAAAGAGCAGCAGAAAAAAAGGTGAGAGGAATCTTCCTCATCACGATTGAAAAGAACACACCTTAAAGGGCCAGCAAAGCCCCTCTTCCAAATATTATCCCAAGTCAGACATCTATTCCAGACTACAGTCCAGAGAAAATAGTTACATTTCGGCCAAGAGAAACCATTCTAGACTTTTTTCCATCACTAGACTTCCTCTCTACCCTCATATTAATGAGAAATCAGCTCTTGATAACCATAAGACACGGTATACTTCCCCTTGGGGTTTAGGGACCATGCAAACACATCATTATCCAAAAGTGTGTTGCAGCTTCGATAGGATAGAATACTATGTAGCTCCACACACTCAGCCTCCAAGCCAAGAATCGACCACTCCTCAAGTGTCTTCTACCTAGCGTCCATCACCTGCTCCTAAAGGGAAAGGGATTTATAATCACACACCCTAGTCCAACCAGCCTCGTCGAACCTCTGGGATAAAGTATTTAGTTGAGGATACTGGACAATCAAAGGAGGATAACCATCCTAGGAATCAAGCCAAAACTAAGCCTCAACCCCAGTCCTACAAATCCAAAATAGTCCCTTCTTAATCAACATTGCTCCTTTCTTGAGAGTCGCCCAAATCACTGAGCATTTCCCAGTCACTTCATACCTCAGAATGCCCCTCTAGGGGATCCCAAAGAAGTACTTGTGGGATAAGACTCGAGCCCACACCCTGTCTTATTCCACACACCAGTGCCAATATATCTTGGCGGCCAAAGCAATACCAGAAAGTACAAATTGCCATAATCCAAGACCACCAAACCTCTTTGAGATACAGACTGCCTCCCACTTAATGAGGCTCCACTTGGTAGAAGATAAATTACTTGCCCAAAAAAATTGTCTAGTTAAGGAATCCAGCTCCTTAACAAAGCCCATCATATGTTCTCTATGTTACATTTTAGTATAATTAATACATCTATAATATATTTTTTTGAACTAATATTGTCTTTCATTCTGATTAATTATTCATTTAAATTGGTTATTAAATACATTATATGAAATTTTAAAAAATTATTTAATTTTAAAAAAATAATAGACTCACTATATGTATGTTTTTTATATTTAATATCAAATCACAATGATAAATCTATCTAAATTTTAAATTAAAATTTAAAATTATGTTATAATTAATAATTTTTTATATATATTTTATTAATTTTTTTAAATAATATTATATTAAACCTAAAATAGAATCTAGTCATCTATCTAATAGTTAAAATTTTAAAGGCTTCATTTGGAATAATATATATCTTTAAATTGCCAATATATTTTCAAAATTCAATGAGAAATATATTATAAATGTCATGGAATATGTAATGCACGTATTATTTAAACAAAAAGTTTGATAAATTTATTTTTTAATAAAGATATCAAGGTCAAATATACACAACACACGTATTATGGATGGTATAGGAAGAACACTTGGAAATTAGAAAAAACATAAATTAAATGGGTTTATGTAAGTCAGGTTATTAAAATCACGTATATGTTATATAAACATACATACAATTAAATTATAAGGCTCTTGTAATTTTTAAAAAGATATTTTATGTTATAAAACTGATCCATCTGGCATTGCACTCCAAAGTCATCTCCACACATAACCACTATTAAAAAGATGAAATTATAAAATAATAAAAAATATAAACGCTAACTTAATTAAAAAGACCTCACCTCTAAAACATGTTTTTAAAAAAATTAAATTAAATTAAATATTAGATTATTACAATCTCAGCCCTTCATCTTTCAAGTCATGATCTATCCTTAATCTTTGAAATCATAATATATCCTTAATATTCACTTATGAATTATTAATAGCACTCTAGAATTTTTTAAATTGTCATTTGCATACTTGGACAAGAGGAGGAGAGATACCAAGTCAGGGTCATGAAGTATCCATTCATGATTGTTACATTCAAATCTATATTTATTTATTTTATTAGATTTCATGTTGATTATTAATTTTTACTCTTTATTAAGTAAATAATTTGAATATTATTAAGATAAGAAAATATAAATAAATATAGTTTTTGAGATGCTAATATATATTGATTTTTATTGAATGATTCAAATAATGAAAAATCATATATAAATAATTTTAATTCAGGATTTGAATTGATATGTAAAATTTGAAATATTAAGATACAATAAAATCTGATATGCTATTTTAGTTGTTATTTTTAGTAAATTTGGCATAAAGAGCACACTGACCTATAAAAATATTTAAAAATAAATTAAATACAAAAATTAATCGATTAGATAAATTTCAATTGAAGTTCATGTCTTAATATAAAATGATTCAATTTTGAAAAATAAAAAAAATTTGAAAAAAATATTAAATTATATGTTCAAAACTTTACATACTGACGTATGACCTTTAAAAAATATCTAAAATATCCATAAATAGATATGGTGGATCATGACTATATTTAACTTTTTAAGACGACCATTTTACCATGAATGAGAGATTAAACTAAACTACAGATCAAAATTAATGACCTTCAATATTTTAACCTCATTTTTGCATCGTTAAACCTAAAAATAGTTTTATTTTTTAGTATTTGGTCATGTTTGAATAAAAAAATTTAATGCATTCTCTTAATATCTTCCAAAGTCTATTCATAAATATCATGTTTTTTAATATAAAAATACTATTTTTTTCTCTTTTATGTTAGGTTAAAGATATATTTGCACATGAACGCTCCACACATGCCTATGGGATGTATTCTTCCTTTCCCATTTCATCCTTAAAACATATTGATAAGGATGATATTGAACTTGAATACTATCACTATAAGAAAATTTTAATAGAAAAAGCTTTTAAAATAATAACCTACATTGATTTTACTTACTGATTTAAATAATTGCAATCCCTACGTAAATAATTTTCAACTCAAAATTGTAGGTTACATGCAAATTTCAAAACTCTTAAAAAAATAAAACTTGACCCAATATTTTTAACATCTATTATTTTTAGTATGTTTCATATGCAAGTGTGTGTCACTCAAAAAGTCTCTAAAAATAAACTAAAAACAATAATTAACTCTATGAAATGAATATCAATGAAATTTCACGTCTGGTTACAAAAAAAATAGACAATTTTTAAACTTATAAAAATACTAAAAATAACATTGAACTATAATTTCAGACCCTCAGATGGTAACTTATGGCCTTCAAAAAATATTTAAAACATTCATAACTAAAATATCTACATTATGGCTGCACTAAATTTTTTGGTAAAATAATTTTGGCGTAAATATAGAATCAATCGTAACCATAGATCAAATGTTATGGCTTCTAAAAATTCAACCTATTTTTCTATATCAAAATAAATTTAGCATATCTTGTATCCTTACCTTTCATCTACCCTAAACACTTGTTCAAAGGTCATTCTTACATTCCATGCCACATGACCCAAACTCCTTCTCTAACTCAATAGGGATCATTTAACATAATTTCAATTATCATTTTTATTCCCAATTTCATGAATTATTCCACATTTTCATCCATCATATTTAACATCTTAAAACACAAGTTGTTCACTATTATTCCTATTGCTCTTAGCCTACCACTGACTTAGCTCTTATTTATGGCTTCCAATACAAAAATTTCTTGAAATTCCAACATGGGTGAGTTTTATAGCATGAAACCTACACAATCCATCTAAAATTGTTTCAAACTCTGGGAATTCATATATAAATATCAGCGTAGTATTTTAACATAACACATATACAAACACCTAACTGTGTCTCCCCACAAATTCTTTAGGACATTATGGAAAAATTACCACCATATATGATAGCCACCTCATCTACCATCAAACCTGAGGCCCATCCCTAAGCCCATTCTATATTTTCAACCTAAGATTCTCATGTTGTTTTTAACCATGTTCATGGCTCATCTTATCCAACCCTAGTGATACACTCCATAGACAAGAATGCGAAATTAAATTTCTATTGAATAATATATTATTAAGATCCTCAACCTAGTCCCATTATAAAAAATAATACCTAGCCTTTGTGAAATTTCCCCCCAAAATAGATTTCTCTTAAGGGGTGTAACCCTATGGATTTAAGGATCCTAGGGCATATTTTTTGGGATATTTGTTTCAATTTATTAAATGAAATTAAAATTATTATAAGTGATAACTACTTGATATCATACATGTGTTTAATAGATACATATTTACATGAATGCATTATATATGTGTGTGTTTGATTAAGAAATTAAATGATCAAATTATACGCACATACACACATGTGAACTTGCGTGCACGCACACAAACACACACACATGCACACACCCAAATGCACATGCACACACACACACACACACACACACACACACACACACACACACACACACACACACACACACACACACACACACACACACACACACACACACACACACACACACACACACCTAGAATTATAAGTTGTGGCCTCTGTTCTTTGTAGTATACTTTTCATCTTGGTTTATAAAGTTAATTATACAAATCTAGATGAAGAACATGTTTAATGGGATATTAAATGTGAATCAACACATTTATTTCTATTTTTTTTAATTGGCATTCTCATAATTATTATTCATTTATTAATCGAACAAGTAGTTTATTGAATGGTAAACCATGAAATAGTCTCTATTATTTTTTTTTGGATGGAAATAAAATAATATATTATGTCTTATTAGATATAATTAGGTCATTAATGGATTATATATTTCTTAGTAAATATTCAAGCTATAAGATTTCTGTATACCCACTTAAAAAAAGTTTATTAGACATTTAGGTGTAAAGTTGGATCATGGAATAAAATAATATATTTATGTGGTATATTATCATGACCACTTTAAGACTAGCTAAGAAAACCAATAAACCTCATGAATCAACTGCATATAATATAAGACTGAATGGCTTATTTTACTTCATTTCAAATAAAATTAATGATAATGATATAATATAAATATCTGGAACAAATTAAGATAATAATTATATTAAACTCAATGTAAGATGTTATGGTTATATAATATATATATTTTTATTTAAAAAAAATACCTTCCTCACACATAAGAATTTGGTAGAGGCATAGCTTCCAGTAAAAGAGAAATTTAGAATTACTTTACTCCTTTTTTTATGCTTCTACCGCACAAGTGAACACAATGTATAAATTTAAAATTTAATGTGAACCAATGAACTAGATATGTTTGGCTAATTTCTCATTACCCTTTACCTATATTGGTAGATAATTATGAGTAAATTTTGTACATGTGTTGAGCCAACCTAGGCCATTTTATATTAAATTTTGATATTGCTTGTAATAACATAGTAATCTCTTCTATTGAAATCACTAATGGATATAAATGAGATTCATATTCATAGAACCTATTTGATTACTTGATGTCCTAAAAAATTAACTAATCTCCTATTTACTACTGAAAATAGATTCATATACTCTATGAAATTATATCTTGATGATCTATTAGAAATGATATTTCTGTAACTTCCTTTCTAAAATTATAGTCACACTTTTCATAAAGTAGATGCATTGTCATCACATGGATTATTCTCTTAATATATATTTATGTGAGTTAATAATATTCAATGAAATTATTCCATGGATCCAAATCAACTAATTAGATTATACCACTTTATAGAATCATATCCCATAATTAATAATGGAAATTATTATTATTATAATCCAATAGATATATGACCATGTGTCAACCTTTTGACTTAGTTTACCAATTTTTTGGAACCATAAAAATTCAATATGGGATAATTAAATAATACTTGGTCAGAATTAGGAAGGTTTCCACATACATTTTTATGTGATTAGAAGATGATATTTAAATTTTGTGTGGCTATTATTAATAAAAATTATTGTCAAGATATTCTTAGGACAAAATATTTGACATAGTTAAATATCATATTAATAATATAATGTTATGTGTAATTATAAGTAAATATTGTTAGGAGGACCCAAAAGGTTTGACTAATCTCAAATTTTCTTCCGTTAGTCAACACATAAATTTGGCGATATTTTTATTTAAGATACAAGTCTAAATTACTACCCTTAAAGATCACATAGTATGATTATGCAATTTGATATCCTTTTTATATTATATACTTCAATTTAAGACTCATATTGGTCACTAAATAGCTTATATTCATGTGGATATATTTTAAAAAAACATTGTAAAATATATTTTTCTCTAGAGTTGAAATCATTTTGTGTCTCGTGCTCTTATTTTATATATTCTTAAACTTGTTTGAGTTTATGCAAATAAGAAATATATTTTATGATTTAGGAGAATGTTATCATTTGATATTATAAAAACCCTATGATTCAGAGTAACATAAAATCAATTTAAACTTATACTGAGTGAACATTCTCTAATCTATGTAGGGTTTTTGAAAGACTAAATCGATGACCCAAGGATAAAATTTAATTTAATTGAATCAATGTTAAATACAATTAACATGAACTATAGTGTGGTTTTCCTCAAATGTATTTAATTAAACATGTATCAATCAATAATTATTTTTCAACAATAATATTCTTATAAATTATGTAGCCTCAATGACTCTTTAACCACTAATCACATGGGTATACTTATATGTATTTCTATTTTAATCTAGATAAAACTTAACCATGATGTTATCATGTGTTACCCATATTAATGTCATGTACTTAGATTCTCCTTCCAAAATTATTAATAGTTTTTTTACTTACATCAATTTTATAGATGTATTATAAATAAAATCATCTTTTATGATAATTCAAGTGAAATAATATCCATTGCCATTAGTCACCAAGACAATGTAGGAACTCTTCATGTGAGAGTGATTTACATCATATAAAAACTCTATTATATGTAAACTAAGTATATTGTGACCTTATTCAATGAATATGTAGTCAAAATGGATAATATGGATAAAAAGTATAATTTAAATAATGTATCCTTAAAATGTTACAATAAAAACCTTACAAATACTAGATTTTTGGTGTAATTCCATTGGCAAATATTTAGAAAAATCATCATGATGGTATAAATTGACTGGAAATTTCTATTATCCATTTAAAAAAACTTATAAATGGATGATGAATCAAGTTTCATGATCAAATCAAAAAATAATAACAAAAAAAACAAATGGAGAAAGAGGTTAGAGGATGAGAAGTCTAAAGTCAAGATATTATTTATGGTTATTTATTTTTAATAAGTCAATTTGTCATTATTTTTAAAGATTAAATTTGTCCTTTATAAGTGCTAAATTTTATGGCCAAATGAATAAGTGTAATTTGAGTATAGACCTCTTTGAGGATCTTAAAAGGCTAACTAGATAACATAATAAATTGAGTGTAGCAAAAATTGTGATAAAAAATCAATGTATAGAGTATAATCCAAGTATGAGGCCATGTGGCAAGACAACTATGAAAATTAAGGAAATAAATGAAAAAATATTCAAAACATTTTAAAAAACATTCAAAACATTTTCATATCTTTAAAATTATAAACTATATAATAAGGTCTATAAAATGTCATAACCACATATATATTCGCCTTTCAAATATTTATTTATTTCAATTAAAAAACCATGGTGACAAAAATATAAGTACTACCTTAAACATTTGAAAATAAAATACATTATGATCTTGAGGCTCTATTGCATTTATTCTTTGTGGATTGTATAAACGAAGTATCTTGCATGTCATTATTTATCAGAGAAAATCAATTTTTGATTTGTTTAAAATAACTATATGTTGAAGACCAATCGATAATACAATAAAATTATATATATATATATATATATATATATATATATATATATATATATATATATATAAGTTTCCTAAAAAGTATTTCTTTTAAATATTCCCTCTCAAAACATTTTTTTTATAATGTCTTAACCATACCCATAATCTATTATGATAAGGTCAACCAAAATGTCTTAGTCATATCCATAAGTAATACTGATATTTCAAATATAAATTTTATTTCAATTAACGAATCATGTCAATTAGAATATAATTATTACCTTAATTATTTAAAAATAAAATATAATATGATAATGAGGCTTTGTTGTGTTTATTAAGTTTGTTCTTTGTGTATTGTTTAGCATAAGTATTACGCATGTAATTTTTTATCAAAGGAAATCAAATTCTTGTTTATTTAAAATAAGTATGTGTTAGAGACCAACTAGATAATATAATAAATTGAGTATAGTAAAAAATTGACATCAAATATAGTATAGAGTATAACCAAACTATGGGGCAGTAGTGAAATACTACTATGAAAACTGAGTATGACATAACTAAAAAAATATTTAAAATATTTTCATGGTTTTAAAATTCTAAACTATATAATAAGGTCTTCCAAAATTTCTTAAGCACATCAATATTATCCTTTCAAATATTTATTTATTTCATTTAAAAAAAAGATGTGAACCACAATATAATTATTACCTTAAAATTTTATAAATAAAATATATAATAATTAAGAGACTTTAAGACATTTTTTGTGAAATACTTAGTATAAATTGAGTACATACCATAAATTCTAATTTTTACATATTTGGTTGATCTAATAGACTCAAATAAGTTTATATTACAATGGATCGATTCATTAAGGTCATATCCTTTATATGTTACACATTAAAGGAAATTACAAAATATTTATCTTCACAAATTAGATAAGAATTTCCTTAGGATGAATTACTATAATCCATGGCTATAATATATCCTCAATATTGGGAAAATATAAGCTCATCATATTTTATCAATAAAATAAATACCTCACCCCAATAATTTTTCAAGAGTGTATAATTGAATGGTGTGAAAATTGAAGACATTTTAGTTTTTTCAAAGTTAAGGGAGTGATTTATTTGATTTATCACAATTTTTTTTTAATTGTTCTTTCAAAGATGGATCAATCACGATGCTATATACTACCTTAAGTTTGAGTGAAAGATAACATATATTTTTAAAAATTTGTTCAGCAAATAGCATCGTGATTGATAACATAAGAAGATAATTTGTTTACTAATTTATGCCAAATAATGATTTTGGGTTCAGTGGAAGATGAGAGAATTTTCAGTGTATTATCATTTTTAAATTCATTGTGAAGAAACAAGCTTGACAAAAATTGGAGACTTTATCGAGGCTCTATACAACTAGATAAAATGTCCTCAATTTTTCATATGATAAAGCTCTAGTAATTTGGAATTTAACATATAAAAGAAGAGGATTATCTAATAATTCTTCAAAGATACTATAGTTATGAAATACTAGATCTGAGTCCAAAACATTTTGAAGAGAATGAAAAAAAGAATTATCAAAAACACAATGAATAAAATTTATGTATTTTTATTTTTATTTTATTAAGAGAACATGTACATAATAGTTTTAAACTCTATTATAGAGATGCATAAGTATATTGTGGTGCTCCCTTATAATTTTGTACCAAGTAAGCATATTTTTGTGTTTTATTTGATTAAGAGAGCATGCCAATAACAATTACAGACTCTATTGTAAAGATGAAAATGTATATTATGGTATTCCACTATTTTTTTTATATTAAAATTATTTGATATATATAAAGTGTAAAGAGATATGAGTGTATATGTTAGACCAAAATCTTCACTTCCATTAATAGCTTCCATAAATGACTAGAAAAATTAAAAAAATAAGCACATGTATTTGATTAACTTACATTAATCCCCCTAATGACATGTTGGAACAACATTAAATTTTTTATTGAATCCCCTGAATATTGTATCAAAAATTCACTAAATATGAGGAAAAATATAATACTCTATCCCTATAATATTAGTTCTACCTACACCGTATTCAATGCTAGAAATAAAATAAACATTATGTTTGAAAATTATTTATTATTTTGTTTTTTAGTCATTAAAACCATAAATAAGGAAAATCATGTTTATTTTACTCAATTTTATAAATGTGTTAAGAATCAATTATAACATAGGAAATAATAATCTTAAGGTAATAATTATATTTTGGCTGGCATGGTTTGTTAATTAAAACAAAAAAAAATTGACACTAATTATTGATTAAGGATATGATTAAGATATCTTTGAAGACCTTACTGTTATTAATTATGTATATAGTTAAAAAATATCATTATATTTATTTTCTTTAAGATAGATAACTATGCATACAAATAATTATTCTTATTCTTTTGAGCAAAAGAAGCAAAAATTCATACATTGCAATCATAAAGAAACCAACTTAGAAATTGTTTGCACCTTTGTTTCTTACCTCTCATCCTAATATTTCAACTAATAGAACTTCACTTATGACAAAAAAATGAATTAAATACTAGAAAAAATAATAAACTATCTTATATGTATTCGTTAAAATTTTTTATGCTCAAATACATATGCATATCTATAATATGGTTTACAACTATTATAGACACGTTCTCTTAATCAAACAGATGACTGAGAGCATTTATTTGCATAGATAGTCATCTATCTTGAAATGAATAAATATAATTATAAGTTACCTAAAAAATATTTCATTAAAGATATTGGTTTTCCATCTTCACTTTTCATAGTTATCATGCCTTATGGCCCCATAGCCAGTTTAAGGTAATAATAATAGTTTAATTGGCATGGTTTATTAATTCAAATTTAAAAAAAATTGAAAGGCTGTATATTTTTGATTTTATCAAAGTGTTTTATCAATATCTTGATATCTATTTTATATCTCTATAGCTAAATATGGGAAACAATAAATCAAATAAAATGAACCAATAGAAATAAAGACTCATTGTACTCAACGTATATAGTTACAAATTAGTCTCCTATATATCAATCTCTTGATATTCATTTTATATCTTAGATTAGGTTTTTAAAATACTCACAGAGGTTTATACTTAATGTATTCTATGTAATTCACATGATCTTACCATATATATTGAATAAAAAGATCCCTCAAGAATTATAATTTTGGGGCATGTATGATAACAAAAAAATTGATTTTAATCTCTCCTTCAAGCTCAGATATAATATTAATCATGTTAAAACAATGTATTTTGGCAAGGCTAAAAAATGATCAATATGTAGAAAGGACTTCAAAAATATTATAAAACATTAAAATTCATTTATGTTTCCATAGTTGTTTAGTAATGTGTAATCCATCAAAACATTTTTTTTTATAGGAAATAAAATACTACCATGTATATATCAAAACTACCAAAAATAATATCATCATACTTAATAATTTCAAGATAGTATTTAGAAAATATTATTAAGTATCAACATAAATTTAAATAAAATAATTTAAGTTTTAATAAAAATCAGTGAAATAAACAAAATTTATTAAAAAGGTACCCTTATCAATCAATTACTCGGTGTACTTCATGGAAGTACTGGGAAGTTCCTCCAAGTGGGTCGAGGGCCCTTTAAAATCATCCACCTTTAACTTAACCTTTTCTAAAATTATGACATCCATAAGTTGTGTTGAAAAGATGCTAACATGTTTCCTAATACAAAAAGTATGACTTTCATGCTCAATGAGTGGAATACTAGTGTTAAGTGGAACAATTTCATTGGGATGCAATTTTTTAGTTTACTCAAGAAAATTTTCTTGTTGAGGTGGCTTGGGCAATGTAACATTTAGCTCATTAGAATAAGTGGGAACATGAACATCCATGTGTTGATGGGGCTCATTTGAAATGCCTCATCTGTGAGGATGATTCCTTCAATGTGCTCCCCTCCATCCTCTATTTCCATGATAATTTAAATAGTTAGCAGGTAAAGTGCAGTAAATATTCTAAAAGGCAGGTTCATTGTCATCAAAATACAATGAAACATGTGCTCCCTAGTTAAATATCCTAGCAAATGAGTTAGCATCCCTACGATCATGAAATAACCATCCACCTTTTAGATAAAATTTATATTTACTATGTCCAATGCTCTTAATAGATGTGTGTTATAGTTTCTTAAAATAGTAATATTTATTAGTGCAACCTGAGTTTAATATAATAGAGATTATGTCCATTGCTCTTAATAGATGGGTGTTAGAGTTTGTTAAAGGAAAAATATTTATCAAAGCAACTCGATTTAAATATAGTAGAGATTACAATTCCAAACCCTTCCTGATAATCTTTCATGGAAGGATAAAAAGATCTAAGGATTCTACTATGTCTCCCTAATCATATAATATTTGTTAATATCCACATCAGTCCCATATTTGACACTTTTGTGCACGAAACCATGTGATAGGTTGATGGTGTACATCGATTGTGAAAATGGAACTAAATGAATATGCCATTTTCAAAATAACTGTGCTCCTCAATTCAAAAATTATTAACTGTTAACTTCATTATGCATATTAAATTTTATACTTTACATAAAATTTATATTCTAGAGAAATTAATATAGATATCTTAAGTATATCTATTTTATGGTTTATATATATTTTGTTTAAACATTATTTTTGTATGGGTTAAGTTTTTATAATATCTCTTCAGCTTAAGGTTATGGATCGATGGATATCTATTCAATAAAATTTCATGATAAATATTTGAATTTAAAATATTAATTAATATTTATTTCTATTTTAATTACTTTTTATATTTAAATTAAACTAATTATACTCTCTATATTAGATTTAATGATAATAAATATATACATAATATATTTTTGTGAATTAATATTTTCTTCCATTCAAATTATTTATTTACATAGGTTAGATATTAATCACATTTATTAAATGTAAATTTTTTATTTTAACTTTTTTTTTAGTGTATTGTATTCAATATAAAATTTCTTCTTTTCACTATGTTTAATTTTTTTAATCCCAAACATTAAAATAATTTTCAAAACATAGTTTAAATTTTATTATACTTTCACTATGTGCATTTTCTATGTTTGATATCATATTACAATGATAAATCTGTTTAAATTTTTAATTACAATTTTAAAGGGTGTTAAAGATTAATCAAGAATTCATATATTTAATTAATTTTCCTTTAAATAATATTGCATTAAACTTAGAATAGAATCTAGACATCTATCCAATAGGGAAAATTTTAAGGGTTCCTTAATAGAAGATATGAATGATATGTATTATTAAAATGCCAAATTTTTTTCAAATTTCAGTGAGCAATATGTTATGCATGTCATTGAATAAGTAATGCCTGCATTATTTGAATAGGAAGTTTGATAAAAAAGAAATTATTGTTTTTCTAATAAAGTTATCAATGTCAAATATACACAACACAACTATTATGGGTAGTATAAGAACATGTGAAAATAAAAAAATCATAAATGAGATGGGTTTATGTCAAGTCAGGTTATAAAAATCAATGCAGATGTTCTATAAGCATACATACAATTAAATTATAAAGCGGGAAGATTTTATTTTTAACATCGATCCATTTGGCATGTCATTCCAATGACATCTCCACACATGACACATATTAAAAAGAATTTAAAAAGAATAAAATAATATAAAGACTAACTGAATTAAAAATACCTCCCCTTTAAAGTGTGTTTTTAAAAATAATAATAATTATTATTAGATTATTGTAATCTCAGCCCTTCAAGCCATAATCTATTCTCAATCTTTGAAATCATAATTTAAACTTAATATTCACTTATGAATTATTCCTAGGGATATTGAATTTTTAAAAGTGTCATTTGCATAGTTGGAGAAGAGAAGTAGAGATACAAGTGAAGTTCGAGAAGGATCCATCCCGAATTGTCACTTGCAAATATATATTTACCTGTGTTATTAGATTCCATGCTGATTATCAAGATTTTATTTTTATTTTTTATTAAATAATTAATTAAAATATAAATAAATATAAAAAATTACTAATAGATATAGCTTCTAGAATGATAATGTATATTAATTTGTATTGAGTGATTTAAATAATTACAAATCATGTATAAATAATCCTAATTCAGAATTGGAATTGATATATAAAATTTGAAACACTTAATAATAATAAAACTCAAGTTGCTATTTTTAATAGTTATTATTTTTAGTAAATTTGACATGTGATATTCAAAAAATTTAAAATATTCAAAAATAAATTAAATACTAAAATTAACCTATAAAATAAATTTTAATTAAAGTTCATGTCCGAATATAAAATAATTAAATCTCTAAAATTTAAAAAAAATATTAAAATGTATTTTGAAAGCTATAGATGGTCACATATGGCCTCCAAAAAAAATCAAAAAAATTAAGACCTAAGTATGGTAAGTTATGACTATATTGTAGTTTTTTACATTTTGATTTTGGTGCAAGTGAAATCTCAAACAAAACTACGGATAAAAAGTTATGAGCTCTAAATATTTGACCTCATTTTTTGCACCATTAAATTTTAGTGTTTTTTTTTTTTTTTTAAAATTACATTATTAAATTTAGTCATATTTGAATCAAACATTTTAATTATTTATTTTAATATCTTCCAAAGTTTCTTCATAAAAATCTTGCATTTTTAAGAAAAAAAATAACTTTTATTCTCTTCTATGGTAGGTTAGAGATACATTTTTACACAAACTCTCCACACATTCTTATGGGAGGTATTCTTCTTTTCCCATCACATCCCTAACATATACTGATAAGGAGGATAATGAACTTGAATACTATCAATATAATAAAATTTTAATAGGTAAAGCTTCTAAAATAATACATTGTATTAATTCACATTGAATGACTTAAATAATTACAAACTATGAATAAATAAGTTTCAACCTAGAATTGGAGTTGACATGAAAATTTTTGAACTCTTAAAAATAATAAATCTAGACTCACTATTTTTAGTAGTTGATATTTTTAGTAAGTTTCACATGCAAGTGTGTGTAGCTCTAAAAATCTTCAAAAATAAACTAACTACTAAAATTAATGTATCAGATGAATATCGACTAAATTTCATGTCGAGTTAAAAAAAATAGACAATTTATAAATTTAAAAAACAAATGAAAATAATATCAAACTACAATTGGGTACCCTTAGATGGTCATGTATGACCTCCAATAAAATTCAAAAATATTCATAACCGAAATGTCTATATTATGGTTGCACTAAAATTTTCAATAAGATCATTCTAACATGAACATATAATCAAACAAAACTATGGATAAAAAATGATAGCCTCTAAAAATTCAACATGCTTTTCTACATAGAAAGAGATACAATGTATCTAATGTCCTTGCCTTTCCTCTACCCTAAATGCCTATTCAAAGCTCATGCTTGCATTCCATGCCATACAACCTAAGCTCCCTTTCCAACTCAATAAGCATCATTTAACATCATTTGACTTCTCCTTTTCATTCCCAATTTCATGTATCATGTCACATTTTCATCTATCAAAGTTGACATCATAAAACATGACTTGTTCATTACTATTCCTATTTTTATTAGCATGTCACCCACTTAGCTCTTATTTGTGTCTTCTAATATACAAATTTTCTAAAATTACAACATGGGTGATTGTTATAGCATGAACCCTACCAACTATATCTAAATTTGGTTCAAACCCTCATAATTCATATATAAATTTTGTTTGGTATTTTAACATTGTACCTGTACACACACTTAACTATCTCTCCCCTATAACTCTTAGAGGTACTATGGAAAAATTATCACCATACCTACTATCTATCTCATCCAACATCAAACATGAGGCCCATCTCTAAGCCCATTCATAATTATTAACCTAAGAGTCTCATGTTGTTTTCACAATTATTGACCTAAGAGTCTCATGTTGTTTTCAACCTTGCTCATGGCTCATCATATCTAACCCTAGTAATGCATTCTAGAGCCAATAACGGAAGACTAAGCTTTTTACTGAATAACATATCATTAATACCCTCGACCTCATACCACTATAAAAAAACACCTAGCCTTTGTTAAATTTTTTCACAAAATACATTTCCCTTGAGGGGTCTAACCTTATGTATTTAAGGATCACAGGAATATTTTTTTGGATGTCTATTTCAATTCATTAAATAAAGTTAAAATCATTATAAATAATAATTACTTGATTTACATGTGTTAAATAAACACATCCTTACATGGTATGTATGCATGTATGTATATATGTGTGTACACACACATACATACATATTTTTTTGATGTCTGCTTCAATTCACTAAATAAAATTAAAATCATTATAAAAAATAATTACTTGATATTACATGTGTTAAATAAATACATCATTACATGCTACGTATGTGTGTGTGTGTGTGTGTGTGTGTGTACACACACATACATACACACATATTTATTGGGATGTCTTTTTCAATTCATTAAATAAAATTAAAATCATTATAAATAATAATTACTTGATATTACATGTGTTAAATAAACACATCCATACATGGTGTGTGTGTGCACGCACACACACACATGTGCACATGTGTCTAATTTAAAAATTAAAACTCGTATACATACACATAGGCATACATACATACATATTTTTTATTGTTAAACTATGGGACAAAGGATCTAGGACATGTTTAATGGTAAATTAAATGTGAAACAACACATCTATTTCTAATTTTTTTTGTTGGGAATTCTCATAATTCTTACACATTTGTTAATGGAAAATGTAGTTTAATGAATGTTATACCATGAAAAAGTCTTTATTATGATTTTTTGGTGGAAAGAAAGCAATATATTGTGGATTTTTAGAGATAATGACATATTTAGTGGATTTAATATTTATTAGTAAATGTTTAAGCTATATGAATCTTTTATACCTCCTTATAGACAGTCTATCAGCCATTTGGGTGTAAAGATTGATAATGCAATAAAATCCAATATTTATGTGGTATGTTCTCATGACCATGCTAACATTATCTTAGAAAACAAATGAGCCTCCTGAATCACGCCCATCTAATGTAAGACAAAATGTCTTATTTTACTTATTATCATATAAAATTGATGTTAATGATATAATATAAATCTATGGACCAAATTAGGAGAATCAATTCATTAAAGTTTGCATAATATATTATGGTTATATCATTTGTATAATTTAATTAAAAAAAAAAAATCCTTTCACATAAGAATTTTGGTTGAGGCATTACTTCTAGTAAAAGAGAAATTTAGAATTACTTTACTTTATTTTTTCGCCTCAACCCAACAAGTGAACACAATGTATAAATTTTAAATTTAACAAAGTGAACCCATGAATTAGCTATGCTGGGTTGATGACTCACTACCTGTTACATTCGATTGGTAAAAAAATATGATTAAATTATTTGCATCTACTAAGCGAAGAACATCATAGTAATATCTTTGATTGAATTCACTAATGGATATAAATGAGATTGATGTTCGTATAACCTGTTCAATGCTCGGGGTCCTAACAAATTAACCAATCTCCTATTGACTACCAAAAAATCAGATTAATAGACTCTAAGAAATCTTATCTTGATGATCTGGTAGAATTGATATTTTTAGTACCTGTCAGAGGTACTATATGTTTGACCTATGGAAACTAATTCTCGTTGAACATAGTCAGCACCCAATGAAATGCACAAGAGGAAGGGAAGAAAACTATTTTGAATGTTTTTCAATGTTTGACGGGTAAAAAGGTTTGTTTAATATTATTTCGAGTTACTACTAAACAGGAAACAATGTTAACATTGCAGCCAATGAAATTGTTTGGTTCATGTTATTTTTCCTCAGAAACATTGAAATACAGCATAAATATTAGTGATAGTTACCATAACTGTCATGGGTAAGTGGGCTATAAACAGTTTCTTTAGATCGACATTCTTACCAGCTCATCCCATTTTTCTCTTGTCCATTCACCATTCCTTCATATATCACTCTGTAACCTAGCCATCTATGTGGAGACTCTAAATAAGACAAAGGATGACTTTTATGAATCCTGTTGAAGTGATTGTTCATATATTCCTTCACAGGTTGGACACCTTGGTTGGTAGTGTCTAGTGGTGGTGTAACTAGCGGTTCCGATCCAAATTTAGTTTTTTCAGCTCCTCCAAATAGGTAACAGATTTAGGGAGATGTCTATTTTGATTATATCTAACATCTAAATTAATGATATAAACCAGACCCCCTATCAATTCCATACCGATCACTATCCATGCCAAACCATTCTAACATCCGTAAACCATGTCATTTACTTTCAAACTTTTGCTTCCTTGCGGTCATGTTGTTTCCTTTTACTGGCAATATATTTTATTTTGAGTTACTGTGCATAGGTCAATTCAGTATACATAGAGTCGACATCAAGGGTGGCAATTATTGATCGTAATCCGTCCATCGAGTCTGATACAATCAGGTACATTTACTCAATGCTATTGTCAAGGCCCAGAAAGACTCCTGTTTCATGAGTATATGTCCAAATATTATTCGAAGATTCCACTGTAGACCTTGCTAAGAGTGGTGACTCAAATTCTAAATAATGAAACACATACATGTTTAGTGAGTTTAATCAAATGAATATGGAATAAGAATCTATCTCTCCCAAATGGTATACTAACGGATTACATTGGATGGACACTAAATGCCCAAATTATATTGTCTATATGGCAGTGTAAATATTTATCAACTCTGGTACCATGAGATTAAAAACTGTCGAAGAAACTAAATTATTCAAACATACAAAATTATGACATCAGACTCAATAGGTGTCCTAATATTATTCACTAATTAATGATGAGAAGACCTAAAATTAATGGAAATGCAAGTGAGTCAAAATGTGATGAATTTTATGAATATAATGCAATGTAAAATTAATGTATCATTTTCATTGTGTTATTTTGACCATGACCTGACACGGGCAATTTTACCGTAGCTATAGCCAGTCGTCTGATTGCAAACCATAGTTTCAATTAGTTAATTCTATGGATATAATAATCGATTAAGTGTATAATAAGTTGATTGTATATAATTTATTGTACATGGTCTAAGTACATGATTCCTGCATAAAATAGTTGTTATTTATATGTTAATCTTTTACTATGAATGCTAATATTATGGGAATTATCCCATTTGACGTCTTGGCCGTTAATGCTATTTGGTGTCTGGTTTTACTTTATTTAAAGTAAGATATGCAAATTAAATAACCATTATTCTTCCATCTTATCTTATTTTTCTCTAGTAGGTACCATTCGATGGTCTTACTTTATCTAAAGTATTTTTTTGGATAAACTTTTTATTCCATACGATTCTATCGTCTCTTAATTTTCCATAATTCTCATTGGGTAACCATTGCTTGGTGTGATGAACTAGATACCTGCTCTAGATCTCTCTTCATATTTTACATCTATAAAAGAATACACATCACCATCAAAGACATTTTTCCCACTTATTGTGATTAATTATCATATTACCATGTAAGGGAATCATGCCTTTTGCAAATGTATTTCATAAAAATATAATTATGTAATGTTCTTTCAAACCATTTCAAGATATGAGTTTATTCAATTTGACTATTCAGATTTTCCATTGCAATCTTATACTTTTAGTGGGTCAATGTACAGTTTTCATTTTTAATATAATTTCCACTTGGGCCGTAGAAGCTATCAATAAGACATAACATAGGTTTAAATTCATTAAATCTCTATCTATTGGAAAATTTTACTATAACTGACAATGTTTCCATCTACAAATTAATACTATTAAGGATTCTCTTATCTCAGCAGGCTTGACCGTATCATTGGACAATCTTAAGGCTATTGCAAAGTTTGAGATCGTCAACTTGTAATTAATCAGTTTTACTTTGTCATGAACCATCCATAGACCATGCCATATTCCTGATGACTTATATATTTTGAGCTCAAAAATTCAAGTATATTTACATTCTCCTTTATAGTGTCAATACAAAACTTTTAAACCGAAATCGAGGCCCTCTGCTGCAGCAGGTACTGCAACCGCAACATGGCCCTCCTTGTGAATTCCTTTCTAAATTTATAGTCACACTTTTCACAAAGAGGATCTATAATCATCACCTGCAGTATTCCCTTAATTCATATTTATCTATTTGAGTTAATAATATTTGATTAAAATACTCCATGGATCTAGCTCAAAAGATTCGATTACACCACATGAAATAATCACATCCCATAATTAGTTTAGTGGAAACCATTACTATAATCTAATAGATATAAGACCATGTGCCTACCCTATGAATTAATTTCCCCATAATTTGAGGATAAAACCTCCAAAAATCAATTCACAATAATTAAATAATACCTAGTCAGAATTGGGAAGGTTTCCACATACAATTTTATCTGATTAGAAGAAGATATTAGAATACCCTATGGTTATTATTAATAAAAATTCTTTTCAAAATATTCTATGGCCAAAATATTTTACATAGTTTACCATCATATTAATAATACAATGTGATGTGTCACTATAAGTAAATATTGTTAGGAGGACCCAAAACGTTTCACTAATCTCAACTTTTCTTCACTCGATCGTTTGGCAACAATTTTTTTAAAGATATAAGGCTAAAATCTGATATCCTATTTCTAATAAATACTTCAGTTTAGGATTCATCTTGGTCCTTAAATAAATTCTATTCATGTAGATACATTTTCAAAGAACACTGTAAAATATATTTATCTTTAAAGTTGAAATCATTTTGTCTTATGATACTATTTTATATATTCATAGTTTTGATTGAATTTACACTACAAAGAAATATATTTCAGGATTTGGGAGAATGTTATAATTGGATATTGTGAAATTCTTATTACTAAGAGTAACTTATAAATCACTTTAAAATTATATTGAGTGACCACTCTTTGATCGATTTAAGGTCTTTGAAAGACTAAATTAGTGACCCAGGGGAAAAACTTAAGTTAATTAGATCATTGTTAAATACAAATAATATTAACTATAGCATGGTTTTCCTAAAATTGTATTTAACAAAATATGTATGATTCATGACTTTTTTGTGAATAATGTGATCCTTATAAAATATGTAGACTCATTGACTCTATAACCATGAATCACATGGGTAAACTTACCAGTATTTATATTTTTTATTCATAAAAAGGTTATCCATGATGGTAACACGTGTTACCCATCTCAATGTCATGCACTTATAATCTCCTTTAAAAAAATTAATAATTGTTCACTCATATCAAATGAATAGATGTATTATAAATAAAACCATCTTTTATTAAATTTTAAGTGAAGTTATATCCATTGGCCTTAGTCACAAATATAATATTAGCACTCTATGTGTGATAGTGATTTCCATCATAAAAACACTTTGTTATATGTATATTAAGTATATTGTGACATTATTAAATGAATATGTGGTCCACATATATAACATAGACACCTGAAATAGAGTAAAAAATGGACCTTTGAATGTTTATTATAAAATATTATCAAATTCTATATTTTAGGTATAATTTCATTGGTGAATCTTTGGAAAAATTATCATGCTAGTATAAATTGATTGCCGATTTCGATTACATATTTATAAATAATTATAAATCGTTGATGAATCAAGTGTCATATTCAAATCAAGAAATAAAGATGGAAAAAACAATGGAGAAAGAATATAGAGGATGAGATGTCTAAAGTAGAGATCTTATTTATGGTTCTTTCTTTTTCATGACTAAATTTGTCATTCTTTTTAAAGATTAAATTTATTCTTTTTAAGTCATAAATATAATGGCCATATGACTAAGTATAAACTTTGTACATATTTATTTAAGTCTCTCAAAGAAGCAAACAAATAATATAATAAACTGATTGTAGTAAAAATTGTGACAAAAAATCAAATTATAGAGTATAAACCAACTATGGGGAAATATGTCATGAAAAATGGAATAATCGAAGATGACATAACTAAAAAATATGTTCAAATATTTTCATAGTTTTAAAATTATAAACTATACAATAAGGTCATCAAAATATCTTACCCACATCTATATGGGACTTTCAAATATTTATTTATTTTAATTAAAAAACCATTCCAACAAAAATATAATTATTACCTTAATCATTTAAAAGTAAAATATAGTATGTTCTTGAGGCTATTTTATATTTGTTCAGTTTATTCTTTGTGCATTGTTTACAATAAGTATCTTGCATGTCATTATTTCTCAGATGAAATAAATTTATTGTATTTTTAAAATAAATGTGGTAAAGACTAAAAAATAATATAGTAAATTAAGAATAATAAAATATAATAAATTAATGGATAAATATAATGATAAATTCCCTAAAAAATATTTCTTTAAAAATATTTCATCAAAACATTATCATATAAATGTATTAACCATATCCATAATAAATAATGATAAGATTTGCTAAAATGTCTTAACCATATCTATAAGTAATACTGTCTATTAATATATATATTTTTTCAATTAACAAACCATGAAAGTTAAAATGTAATTATTAACGTAAATATTTAAAAATAAAATATGTTATGATCATGAGGCTTTTTTGCATTTATTGAGTTTGTTATTTTTGCATTGCTTAAAATAAGTATCATGCATGTCTTTATTTATCAGAGCAAATCAATTTTTCTCTTGTTTAAAAAAAGTATGTGGTAAACACCAACCAAGTAATATAATAAATAGATTATATCAAAAAATAAGTGACCAAAAATAAGACTATAGAGCATAAAACAACTATGGGGAAATAGATCAAGACAACTATGAAAAGTGAGGATGACATAACTAAAAAATTAGTCAAAATATTTTCATTATTTTAAAATTCTAAACTATATATAAAGGTCTTCCAAAATATCTTAGCCATATCTATATTGTATTTTCAAATATTTTATTATTTCAATTAACAAACCATGTCAACCATAATATAATTATTAACTTAGAATTTTAAAAATAAAATATTGTATGATCATGAGGCTCTAGGACTTTTTTGTGTAATACATATGGTAAGATCACATGCAATACTTAGTATAGATTGAGTAAATACCACAACTCCCACTTTTGACATAGTTGGTTGATATAATTGACTTAAAAAAAAATTTGTTACAAGGGATCAATTCCTTGAGGTTGTATCCTTTATAACTTACATTTTGAAGTAAATTTATAAGTGTTTCTCTTTACAGATTAGATGAATTTTTCTTCAAGATGAATTACTAGAATCTATGGCTCTAATATACAATAAATATTGGCAATATATAAGCTTGTCATATTTTATAAAAAAAATCAAAACCTTGGCCCAACACTTCCACCAGAGTATATAATTGAATGGTGAACAAAATAAAGAGATTTTAGATTTGTCAAAGATAAGGGATAAATATATTTGATTTGCCACCAAAAGTTGTATACCATGCTTTTAAAGGTGGCATGATCACTATACTCTAGACTACCTTCTGATTGAGTGAAATACTATGCGATTGTATATTAAAATATTTTAATATTTATAATTTATCCCAAATTATTATTTTGGGCTCATAAGATGTGAATGTTTTTATTGCATTAATTTTTAAAGTCAAAGTTAAGAAATAATCTTGATAAAACATAGAGACTTTTTTGAGGCTCTATACAATAGAATACAACATCCTCAATTTTCCATTTGACCAACCTTTGGCAATTTGGTATTCAACATCTCAAAGAAGAGGATTGACTAATATTTTTTCAAACACATTACAGTTCTGCAATACTAGATTTGAGTCCAACAACTTTTGAAGAGAATGTAATGAAGAGTAATTTGTATATTTTTATTTTTATTTTATTTTAAGAGAACACGTCTCTAATAGTTGTAAATTATATTATAGAGATGCATAATTATATTTTGATGTTCCACTGTTATCTTATACCAAGTAAATATATTTTTGTGTTATATTTGCTTAAGAAAAGATATCTATAATAATTGAAAACTCTATTATACATATGCATAAGTATATTATGGTGTTCCATTATTATTTTATAGAAAATGTATTTCATGTATCTATAGTGTAATGAAATATAAGTATCTATGTTATACTAGTAGATTCACTTCCATCAATAGCTTGAATAAACAACTAAATTTATTGATAAAAGCATCACATATTCATTCAAACAACTTCCATTAATCTTATGGGTGATGTGTTGGACCAACATTATATAACCCCTCAATATTGTGGTGCTATTTCACAAAAAAATGAGGCAAAATCTAAACCTCAATCTTTGTATCTTTAATTTCACTTGCATCACATTTAGTGCTATAAATAGAATAAAAATTATGTTTAAAAATTACTTATTTTTATGTTTTTGAGTCTTTACAATATTATATAATGAATAACATGTTTGTTTTACTCAGTTTAATAAATGTGTGAAGAACCACTTGTGACTTAGGACACAATAATAAAGGTAGTAATTATATTTTAGTTGGCATGGTTTGTTAATTGAAATAAAAAAACATTTAAAAGGCCATTATTTATTATGGATATGGTTAATATATTTTTTTATACCTTATCATTATTGATTATTGATATGGTTAGAACACTATCATTACATTTATTCAATTTAGTATAGATGATTGTGTATGCAAACAACTACTATTATTCTTCAGAATAGAGGAAACACAAATTCATACCTTGAAATCATAAGGAAATTAACTTAAAAATAATATGTACCTTCATTTTCAACCTCTCATCAAATTTTTTTTAATACCATATCTTTTATTACTCTAATGGCTTACACCAATGACTAGAAAAGTTAATAAATCATCAGATATGTATTCAACCAACAAACTTATGCTCTAGTAAATATGCATCCTTATAAAAGAGTTTAAAACTATTATAGATATGTTCTCTTAATGAAACATAAAATTGAGAGTAGTTGTTTGCATGCATAGTCATCTATTTTGAAAAGAATAAATATAATGGTAAATTTCTTAAAATCATTTTTAAAAAATATATCGGCTTTCCATCCTCGATTTTCATAGTTTTCTTACCTTATGGCTCCATAGATATTTTAAGGTAATAATAATATTTTGGTTGCCACTGTTTGTTAAGTAAAATAAAAAAATTTAAAATTCTATTATTGATTATGGATGTGGTTAAGACCTTTTTGTAGACCTTATTTATAGTTTATATCTCATTTTAAAAATATATGTATAAGTTATAAGATTTCAAATAATATAATCTAACCTATTAAACATATTAAATTCTAAAAAAAAAAAAATTAATTTAGTGAATAAAATATTTATAATGTTATTAAAATATTTTATCAATCTCTTGATATCCATTTTATATCTCTATATATGAAGATAAGGAACAAGAAAAAAATGAAAATAAAAAAGAGATAAAAAGACTCAATGAAATTAATGTACACTTACAAATTAGTCTCTTTGATTTATTAGATTAGTTTTTTGAACTACTTATAGAGGTCTATTTTTAATGTATACTAAGTATTGCACATGATCTTACCATACGTACTGCACTAAAATAACCTTCAAGAACCATAATTTTAAGGCACGTTGGATGACAAAAAATATTTATTTCAACCTCTCTCTAAATTTCATATTGAATCTTGATCATGTAATATTTATTTACAAATATTGGCAAGGCTAAAACATGATCAACATGTAGAAATAAGTTTTAAAAATTATTATAAAACATTAATATCCATGTGTGTTTCTATTATTATTTAGTAAAGACTAAGCCATTCAAATATAATTCTTTATAGGAAATAAAAAACTTCCACTTATATATGAAAGCTACCACAAATAATGTCAACATACTTTAAAATATCAAGACAACTTATTTAAAAATTAATACCAAGTATCAATAGAAGTTTAAACATAAGAATTTAAGTTTTTATCAGGGTGTGTATTAGAAACCAATTCTATTGATGTGGTACCATTATTAGTCAAGTATTTGGTGAAATCCATGAAACTAGTGGGAAGTTCCACCAAGCAAGTTGAGGACCCTTCTAAATCATCCACCTCCAATTTAACCTTTATTAACATTTTGAACTCTATAGGTTGTGTTTTAGGGATCCTAACTTGTTTCCTATTAGAAGAAGTAGGTCTTTCAAGCCCAAGGGGTGGAATATTAGTATTAAGTGGAAAAATTTAATTAGGATACAATTTTTTAGTTAACTCAAAAATATTTTCATGTTGAGGTGGATTGAGTAATGGAACATTTTTCTCATTATGATAAATGGTAGCATGAACATGCATATGTTGAGGGGGCTCATTTGGAATGCCTCATTAATGAGGCTGATTATTCTAATGTGCTTCCCTCTATCACCTACTTGTAAGTTAATTCAAATATTTAGTAGGGAAAACATTGTAAACATTTTAAAAGGCAGGGTTACTCTCATCCAAATACAAGGAAACATGGGTTTCATGGTTAAATATCCTAGCAAAACATTTTGAGTATACCCTCAAAAATACACTCAAAAATACCCATATCATAGATTTTGAGTTTCAAGAAAACATTTTTAGATATACATCACGTTCTAACAAAACCAACATGCATAGTGTTTTCAAAAAAAATCTTCAAACAAATGGTTGGTTAGGGATATAAATTTATTGTTTGTTTAATAGAAGTAGGTGGTGATGACCAGCCAAATAATATATTGAACTATGTAAGGAAAAAAATATGACAAAAAAACAAGTTATAGATCATAAATTAAAAAAAAAACTATTGGGACATAAGGGAAGACAATACACACATGCATGTGTACATGTGTGCACGTACACAAACACACCCTAATTTTTTGTAAGAAAATTTCACTAAATTTAACATATTATTTATACTTTATACCCAAATTTTTATTAAAATTTTTACTGAGTCTAGTATATTATTTTATTGGTCTTTAGTTTTACCACCCTAAACCCTAAACAAACAAGAAATTATTTTCTTCTGAGAGGTAATGGCATGGAATATAATTCTTTTAAATAATATACGAAGAATAAAATGTATTATTTTATATGGTTTGTATTTACCAAGAAATTATTTTAAACAAAGAATAAACTCATTTCCTCTAAAAAATATTGGTATAATAAATACGTAACAAAATAATTTATATTATGTGGTTGGTATTTTCCACATGCTTATTTTAATCAAATAAGAAAGCCATTTCCTTTAAGAAGTAATAGCATGTGATACACTTGTCTTAAATAAAATGAATAAACTCAAGAAAGACTCACGATTATTACAATCATTTTTTTGAGTAACTCAAAAATACCAATTTCATAGATTTGGATTCTAAGGAAAATATTTTTAGATATATATGAAATCTCTAAGAAAACCATTATGCACAATGCTTTTATTAATATATTTAAACAAATGTTTCTTAGGGAACCTATTATTATTATTATTATTATTATTATTATTATTATTATTATTATTATTATTATTATTATTATTATTATTATTATTATTATTATTATTATTATTATTCAAGACAGATGACTATGCATGAAAATAACTTCTCTCAGTCTTTAAAACTAAAAAATCATGAGCTTATACCTTTGAATCACAAGGAAACTAGATTAAAATTTATTTGTGCCTTAATTTCCAATCTTGACTACTAGATCTTCACTTCTTACTACCATACGATGGCTTCTACCAAGAGGTTGCCTAGATGACATGAAACAATTAGAAACTATCACATATGTATTCAATAAACTTCCATTAATGATGAGTGTGATGTGTCAAGTAACTTTCATTAATCTTGCATATGACATTTTGGACCAACATTATATTCTACTTTGGGTCCCTTAATATGCCAGTGCTAATTTACTAAATAATGTGGAAAAATCTAAACATCAATCCTCATATCTTTAACTCTATTTAAACCACATTTAGTGCTAGAAATAAAATAAACATTAGGTTTGAAAATTATTTATTAGTAACTTTTTAGTTATTAAAACCATATAAAGGGAAAAACATGTGGTGTTAAAGAATATTCATAACATTTTCACATAATAGTCTTAGGTGGTCCGTGTGTGTGTGTGTGTGTGTGTGTGTGTGTGTGTGTGTGTGTGTGTGTGTGTGTGTGTGTGTGTGTGTGTGAATATGTGCATATGTATATGTATATGTATATGTATATGTATCTATGTATATGTACACACACACAAAAGAAAAGAAAAGAAAATAAATAAATAAATAAATACACGTATACCTATTGCAGATCAAACTATACATGTTTTGTATAATTTTATGGTGAATCAGACCCATACATGTATAGTAACTCTAGCGAATCTATGTATGGTAATAGGATGGAGTATAATATATAAGGCAAATATATATTTCAAACTATAAAATTGTATGGAATTTTGATGATTTGACCTATGTATATTTTTATAGAATTACCCATCTTCAAAATCCCAAAAACCTATTTATAACCAATTTGATATAAATATCCAATAAATTTTTCCCTGATCAACACACAACGCATGTATAATATAGTGAAGTGTTTCTAATTCAAATTGATTATAGAATATAATATGACCTTACTAGTAGTCTAGTAGGCCATGTTAATATCATGATTACATGTCATTTTATCTTTGAGTGGAAATTATAAAGTGGCCCAACATTATATATTAAATAATGGTGAATAAATTATGACATGCAATGACATAAAAACCAATTCATTATTCAACGTATCTTTTGAGTTCATGAGAATAAAAGGACCTCAAGATTTAATCTTAATGATCCATGACCTCGATATTGTGTGATGAGGAGATGTGGATACTCTATAATCCTAAAGTAACATGTGACTCAATCTAATATATAGATATGACTAATTGCATAAATATATTATTACTATTTATTCGTATGGAGGCTACCTTTGATTTAGTGATTGTATTATTTTTCTTGGTGTCCTTATTAGTACAATTTATCTACAAACACATTCACATCAAATATAATGAATGATTATTTTTATATTACTGTTAGAATGGTTGAAATTATATTTTGAAAAACATAATTATATAAATCATGGATCTAAAATATAAAATTAGTTGACTCAAGCAATCTAGAAATCTCTAAAGCATTATAATAACTCCAACCACCACTAATTATTATTATTATTATTATTATTATTATTATTATTATTATTATTATTATTATTATTATTATTATTATTATTATTATTATTATTATTATTATTATTATTACGACCAAAATAAATCATATTATTTTGAAAAAATAGTGAGCTATGTAAACTCAGTGGAATAAATGGATTTTTTTTAACTTCATCTATTTCAGATATTAATGATCTTGATGGCTACTAGAAAGACATGAAATTTAATTTGGGTAATTTTTTCATACTCTGTATAACCATGACATGCATAAATATCCTATTGACTCACACCTCAGTCTTCATCATAATATTCTTGAGCCAGTTCATTTGGCTATATGGGTGCAATAAGTTATGGTTCCTAGCTAAACTAGGAATCACATCTACAATGAGAATATGAGCATTAGTCATAGTTATAGTTTTAAAACATATTATGAATATGCCACATGGATATTTGAAAGTAATAAAACATTATTCGGTGGACACTCAATTTATATACCAAAAGTATCATAATTTTGTGAAAACATAGTGAGTTATGTTAAACTTAGTGGAGTAAACAGATTTTTTTTGACTTCGTGTATTGCAGATATTAATGATTTTGATGGCTACTAGAAAGACTTAAAAATTTATTTCGGTAATTTTGTATGCTATGCACGACCATGACATGCATAAATATCCCATTGAATCACACTTTTGTTTCCGTCATAATATTCTTGAGCCAATTCATTTAGGTACATGGGTGCAATTCACATCTACGAGTAAAATAGGAGAATTAGTGATATTTATAGTTTTGAAACATATTATGAACATGCCACATGGATATTTGAAAGTACTAAAACATTATTTGGTGGCCACTGAATTTATATATCTACATTATGGTCTTAACTCATGAGTCATTTTGGATCGATGTTTCTTTACGGTGAAATTAAACTTATATAAATGAATGGTGACCCTTTAAGTGGAATTTTGACTACATATACATTAACGAGATAATGTAATATTAAAGTGTTTTTTAAAAAATTCCAAACATGCAAACACACACATGTGGGCTATATGTATGCTTTAACAAATAATAACAAATTAGTCAAATATCCACACTGTCAGTGAGCGTTTCATATCCGACATCATAGTTGGACTTATATTTAGTACCTCTATTAGTTTTATGTTGTTATACATCCTCTTGTGGGGATGGAATTATATCTTTGAAACATTTGAAAATATTGTTATTGAAACCATATCCTTCAAGGATTTTGTGAAACATGTCAAGGTTAATTCGGTAAAGGATTCATATTGATATGTCATAATTAAGTATGGATGATTTTAATAAGTTTACATAATTCATGATTATGTAAAATATATTGGTGTGTATATTTACAAATTTTCTCAAATGATCTGTGTTATATAAAGTATTGTAAATAAAATAAAGATATTAGATATTTATTTTTAGAGTTTTATGGTATATTACTAGACATAGTGTTAAATTTTTTTGGAGCATGTCAATATTTATCAATTATTTTTTGTCTCAATAAATTTATCAATGTTGAACTAACTTTATTATTATTTATTTATTTATTAGTAGTTAACATAGGTATTATATGTTTCATCTTCGGTAAATAAATTGATTTGTTTGTTATTAACAACCAATATAAATTAATAGACGGTGAAAGAACACATGTATTTTTGATGGTCTGGTGGCAAATAATAATATTTTATGGATTTCCTATTTACCACTAAATAGGAATTAATCTCTATATCCTAAGGCCAATTATATTATTTAATTTCCCTAATTTTCACACAGTGCCTTTTATGGATAACAAAAAAATTGACATTTACCATACCCATAAGGATGATGTATCTTAGACAAATTCAAATGAAAATTTCCATTTGTATGTTTAATGCATGTTATTATAGTTGAGGTTAACACAATTCCTTTTGTAATGCGTGCCAAAGTTTCTAGTTTACCATAGGTTTGGAGGATGCTAGGACATGTTATTAATTTTGCTTTGAAACGAGCGTATTTCATTTTTAAAAGCTTTTATGGCATTTTCAATACACTAATTTTATGCATATGCAATTGTTAAGTGTAAGCCTTTGTAACATCCTTAACAAGCTAGTGAGTTTATGTGTAAATTATTACAAGGCCCAAAAGTATGCCAATAGGATGCGTAAAATATTTTTGCCAGAATTTTCATTGTTTTTACATCATTTAAGTTATGAAATGCAATGAATTGAAAACCATCTTTATTTTATATTTATTTAGTTAATCCCTGTGTCCAGTGATTT
>JARHVA010004196.1:310000-340000 GCA_037957365.1 Torreya grandis
GGATTATGTTACTCTCACTCATATACTTGGCCAGTGGAATTGTGTTGTGGATTATCTGGCCAAATGGGCTTCTAATCAAATGCAAACCTAGAATATTATGGATTAGGGGCAATTACCTTTGTATTTGTCTCATTATTTAGATCACTTAGTGGAACTTGATAGGGAAATTTGATCCCCTTGCTTTGTATTTCTTCATGTTTGAATAAATTTTAACCCATTTTTTATTTAAATGAGAGGTTCATTAAGATCAATGATGTGTGTGTATGTCTCTCTTTGTGTGTGTGTGTGTGTGTGTGTGTGTGTGTGTGTGTGTGTGTGTGTGTGTGTGTGTGTGTGTGTCTATATATATATATATATATATATATATATATATATATATATATATATATATATATGTATGTATATGTATATCTATATGTATATGTATATGTATATGTATATGTATATGCATGTATGTATATGTATATGTATATATGTATATATATAGACACACATATGTACACACACACACACACACACACACACACACACACACACACACACACACACACACACACACACACACACACACACACACACACACACACACATATCTGTGTGTGTATATAAGCAAGCTTATTTATGAATCTATTTCATAGGTGGTGGTGCATTTGTTGACTTGACAACATTATAAGGTTGTTAGTTGTTAGTTAGTTTTAGTTGCTAACCATATTCTTAGTTTGTCTAATTTTTAGGATTATATTAATTTCACTCATATCCTTGGTGAGTGGAATTGCGTTGTGGATTGTCTAGCCAAATGGGCTTCTAATCAAATGTAAAACTGGAATATTATGGATAAGGGTCAATTACCTTTGGGTTTGTCTCAATAGTTAGATCACTTAGTGGAACTTGATAGGGCTATTTTACCCCCTTGCTTTGTATTTCTTCATGTTTGAATAAATTTTAACACATTTTTTATTTAATGAGTGATTCATTAAGATTAATGGTGTGTGTGTGTGTGTGTGTGTGTGTGTGTGTGTGTGTGTGTGTGTGTGTGTGTGTGTGTGTGTGTGTGTGTGTGTGTGTGTGTGTGTGTGTCTATATATGTATATGTATATGTATATGTATATGTATATGTATATGTATATGTATATGTATATGTATATGTAGACACACATATGTAGACACACACACACAGATATATATATATATACACATACATACATACATACATACATACATACATAAATACATACATAGATATATATATATATATATACACATACATACATACATACATACATACATACATACATATATATATATATATATATATATATATATATATATATATATATATATGTATATATATATATATATATATATATATATATATATATATATATATATATATATATACATGTGTGTGTGTGTGTCTATACACACACGCATATACATATATATAGACACACACACACACACACACACACACACACACACACACACACACACACACACACACACACACACACACACACACACATGTATCTATAAAATAAAGACAAATATACCATTTAATTATAAACCAATAGACAAGTATATATGTGGAAGAACACTATGAAACATATAGGTCAGAAAATATGTTATAGATCCATCAGGTGGTCACTCAACTGTTGTGAAACAACCATTATACTCCTATGACAGACATGAAAGATAATTCAGGATAGAGTGTGCTATAGATAATCAATCTAACTCTCCCTCTAAAATATCCTAGTTAAAAGATACAGATGAAAAAAGTGGCATAGAATGTGGAACTCTTAATTCTACTAGAATAAATAAAAACATGTTTGTTAACATTATTATAAACTTGCTAAGACATTCAATGCTTGCGCTAAATCAAAATTCTCATGAAGCATTTTACTCCATAGATTGCCACTGATAGTTTTTTGTTTACGTGTCATTGGGACCATACTTAGGTGAATTATAAATCCTATCTACAACTACGAATCTTTTTAAACAAACTCAACCTGTATCTATGCCTAGCCAACACATATCTAATTCACATAGTGTATCCACAAAAGATAATCCATTCCAACAAAACTCTTTTAGGGTATACAAATAACACATCATATTTCATTCTCATATCATTTCATCAAGTTATCAGTTAAGTATATCAAGTTAGAAACCTACTATTTCCTTAAAGGATGATGTTTAATCCATGATAGGCATATGAAGAGGATCAAAGTATTTTATGTCCCTACCTAGCTGATACTTCATAAGTTACATCAAATATTTGTTGACCTATAATTTAAGTAAACAAAATAATACATAAGAAATAACTAACCTAATTGAATTACAATATGCCAAAATAATTCGTTAAGACCAATTTTTTTGGACTCTTAATACTAGAATTATTAGCATCATATATCAAATAAATTCTTATTTCAGGAGTCCATAGACCAAAAAAAAAAGTATCACATAATATACATCTTTCAATAGAAGACACGACTCCTGGAGTTGGTCATATCCCAGAGTTACTATTTCCTTTGCTTAACTTAGGCATGATAGAATGCTTAACCGTTCCAATTTTGGACTAGATGTTATTAGGCACTTTGCAAGTCTGTCAGAGTAGGAAATTTTATATTTATATCCCAAAAAATATTAAACTTATTAAATAACAACAATAAAATATCTCTATATACCGGTCTCTTATTTCTATATTAGAGATGTCATCCTTTAAACATGATAGCACAAACAAGCGTGTACCTTAAAATAAACAAATATAATATGATAGATAAAAACTAACCATATGAAATACATTATAGAATGACATATTTGTATATTATCTCTGATTATAGCTATGAAAACAAAATAAGCAGTATTTACCTATGCTCTGTGCATAAAACATTAAGATCAAATCCCAATATATTGTGTCCAACCAATGCATCAGGCTATAATTGAAGTGTAATAATAAAATGATTGAGCAAGGTCGTTTCACTTATTCAAAAAATATAATGACCTTTCATCAACTATTTGTAGGATAAAACATGTCTTCATTACATGATGATAAATCTATGTAATCAATGTCTTCAAAATTTCTACATATTTAATAAATTTGTTTAGTTAATTCAGAACCCATATTTTAATAAACCTTTTTAAAAAATTATACTTTTAGGGTAAATGTCTACAAATAGAACATACCTACTCTCATAACTCAGATATTTGAAACGACTTTCAGATTTTTATTTTCAACATCTAGTGTAAATGCCATGAGAAATATGCCTCCATTAAGCTTATGTAAAATTGATAAGTCACAAAGTATAAAAGGCTTGTTCCACTACGACATTCGCATTGGGTAATCAACCTAAAAAGATTGATGGATATTTTAACTTCTTAACAAAATGTACCTTTTCAAATATGGTTTTTTAGACACAGTAAGTGAATAAAATAGTGTCACCATTTGAAAATACCTAGAAACATAGATAGAATAAAATAGCCTAATTGATCAAGTGTTATACCCAATATGATTTCCTTAAATATCTGAGAACAGTGACGAAAAAGAACTTAAAAAGTGTAAACCTTGGCAATTAAATAATTACTTGTGTAACTGAATAACATACATACCTTTATTCTATAGCAACAGGCAATAGAGAAGCAAGCAATTGTATTGACATTGTGCTTATCATTAGTCAATGTTTTTAAATTGATTGTATCCTCCACCAATGTAGGAATCTCTTGAGGAATAGAGACATATGTTATCACTTCAATGTCCATAGGAGATTTTACATCCATTTCAAATATATGCCAGATCACTTAATTTCACAAAATGAATTTGAGCATCACATGATAGGAAATGTGTGAAAAACTAAAACCCTAAAAAATAACATAAGTGAAATAATTCAATGCCTTTTGTACATTGATATTGAACATGGAAATGTTCGAGCAAAGGATCAAACATCTTGCCCGAGAATAACCTAGCGGGGAGGCAAATTTTGAAATTGAAAGCCAAGTTTTTAAAAACCCCTATAAGAACAAAATAATATTAAAAAGATTTAAGTCGCTTATATATGCATAATCAAATAGAAAAAGAATGATTATAACATATGATTGCATGTGTTGTAAAATATGGGAAGAAGACATGACTATATTATGAATATTATGTTATACAATTTCATGTATAGTATCTCACCTTAAAAAAATGATTTCCCACCTCTGTAAATTAATTTTGAAGCTCCATTTTTTTAATGTTGTTCAACACACAAATATTTACGCTATAAAGTTGACTAGTTTGCAACCTACAAGTACAAATTAATGGACTTATGAATTATTAGAACCAATTATTTCGAATAAGTTATAAATGTCACAAAATGTTGTGATTAAGGATAAACCCAACTTTGATTGGTGTAGAATCTAGTCTCAAACACAAAAGGAGGCCAGGGTTTCCCACTACAAAGTACAAGGAAACAAACGAGAAGTAGTAAACTAGAGAAACCATCACCCATAACACTAAACCAACCTAACAAAAAGTAAAAAAGGAATTTATTTCAACTAGTTTAGGGACCCTCTAGACTCCAAGTGAAGAGGTCAAATTCTCAATGAACCATAAAAGTGAAAATAAATGGAAACAAACTAAAAATGAAATGGAGAACCATTTTTTGTTGGTGTGGGAACTATCCTGAGCTAAAATAGATGAGGCTTAGGTTTCAACAACAAAATTTTAATAATATAGATAAACAACTCCCCATTTTAATTGGATTAGGAACCAACCTAGACACAAGGAGAGGACCATGTCTCTAATAACACTTGTAGGTGTACTACAGACCCCCACTTCCATCAAAGAACAAAAATGGGAGATACACAATTTTGAATAAATTCCAAACTAATGTAGGCACAAAGAGTCCTAGGTTTCTAGAGAGGAACTCCATGTAATTTTGAAGAGGACTCTGAAGGTGGATTCCTCAATAAATTCACAACAAGTCCTACCAAGAAGAGTAAATCTATGAAGAAAGATCTGTCTATCCAAAACTTTTTTAGGGAAACATTGTAATAAATTAGAAACTATTTGGATTTTGAGAGAATCCCTAGATATAAAACTATAAAAAAATCTTACCATTATAGGGCCAACTCGCACAATTTGTTTGAGCACAACCTTTTGAACCTATAATTTTTTTGATCACTCAAATCTTGTCTTACCTTAAAAACCAAAACAAAATGTTTTCCCTACCCTTTTCTTCCTTAACAAAATTAAGCTTGATTCTTTCCTTGGATATAGTGGGTATACCTTCCTTAATAAATCAAATTACTATCAAGATCGATATTATAATAGACCAAGATCTGAAACAATAACTCATAATTGAATCATATTGAATAAATTTAAATAATTAAAAACTATGCATAAATAAGACTCAACTCATGATTAGAGTTGACATGCAAAAATAATTAAAAAAAAAAAAAACTAAAATCTAAAATTTTTATATTTTGGGCAGCTGTTATTTTTAGCAAGTTTCACATGGAAGCACATGGAGTTGTTAAAAATCTTAAAATAATATAAAAACTAAAATTAGACTATAGGACAAATTTAAACTGAATTTCATGTCTGGTCATAAAAATATGCAATTTCTAAAAGTAAAAAAAAATTATTAAAAAAAATCATTAAACTATAATTTTAGATCCTTGCATTGTCTCATATGGCCTCCTAAAATATCAAAAAATTCCCCTAAGTGGAAAGTACATCTTAAGGAAGTAACAAAATTTTTGAGACAATTGTTTTGTCACATGGAATAGCTCAAGCAGAGCTGAGGATCAAAATTTATGGGCTCCAGAACTTTGGCCTTTTTTTATGCATCATTCTCTAGTTAGCTCTCATTACAGTCCTTATTTTTATTTTATAATATTATTTATCTCTCATTATATAATATAAGGTTTGTCTTCTTATTACAGTCCTTGCCACTTGACCAAATACCTGTTATAATTACCTTTCCTTGTGCTCATTATCTTCATATCCAAAACATGCACTATCTTTTCCTTCTTCTTTGGAACCTACTACTACAAATTTAATTTTTCATCGCCACCACCTTCACCATATTCTCCATGGAATTCACATAAATTTAAAACATTAAATACTAAATAGATATCAAAATTTTATGGTAAACTCATGTCATAATCATTGTCATTAATTTTCTTCACAATTTGGCATGAACCAATTTCTTATACTTAAACTTGTTGTACGTCCCTTTTGAAAATCTTTCATTCCTCAAATAAATGATTAAAAACTCTTTTTATTAAAATAACCTGGATATTATTCTAACATATTCTGATGACTTAAATTTCTCTTTACATTTATGCAACTTTCTTCCTACTCGTAACTATTTCATATGCTTTGCAAATGCTTCTACATCATCACTAATTCGATCTACAATTAATAATTGTAGCAAATGTAAAATACCCATAGGATTTCTCCCATAAAAAAATTGTAATGTTCATTTTATTATTGATCTATTCATTAAAATATTATATGTAAGCGCATCATGTGGTAAAGCTGAGTCATATTGCTTGGGCTTGTTTCCCACTATGCATCTCAACAAATTTCCCAATCTCCTATTCACAACTTCTGTCTGTCCATCTATTTTTTCAAGATATGGATTACTAAATTTTATATTAGTAGCCATCTTATTCCATAAATTCCTCCAAAAATGACTTAAAGTTTTTTATCCCTATATGATATAATAGTTTTTTAAACATCATGAAATCTAACAATATCCTTAAAAAATAAATCTAGAACTCTAGTGGCATCATTATTTTTCTTACATTTAATGAAATTAACCATTTTAATTTTTTTTATAAAAGAACAAAAAATTAATCATTACCTATCTGTGTGTTTGGTAATACCAACACAAAATCCATACTCAAATATTTCCATGGTCCTCTTACAATGGATAATGGCATGAATAGTCTAGTATTTTATGCATGTATTTTAACCCCCTGACATATCATGCACCTAGAAACATACCTTGTCACATCTATCTTATTTTTTATCCAAAAATACATTTCATCCACCAAATCTATTGTATTCATCTTACCCAAATATCCTTCCAAACCTCCATTATGTACTTATCTTATTATATTGTCTCATAGAGATGCAACTAGAATGCATAACTGTTTCCCTTTGAAGAGACAATATTCTTTTATAAAATACTCACCATGAATAGTATTAGTCCCTCCTACTAATAGATTCCTACACTTCTCAACTACCTTACCAAAATATGTATCAGTATCATATAATTCTTTGATAGCTTCAAATCCAACTTCTTCAATCATCATAGTAGTTAATAATGCTACTATCTTGTTGATTGCATTAGCTACCTGATTTTATTTTCATGATATATGTTTCAACACAAAAGTATACCCCTACAAGAAATATATCAACTATTCTTGCCTAATATTCAACTTTTTTTATGTATTCACATACTATAGAGCCTCATGATCTGTACATAAGATAAATTTGTTAGGCAACAGGTAATATCTCTAATGTCTTAATAATTTTATAATAGCACAAAGTTTAACATGACAGGTAGAATAATTTTTTCTTACTTCAATCAACTCCTCACTAAAATATGCTATTGGTTTTTCTTCTTGATTCAACACAACATCAATTTTGACAATGAAATACCATAGTCAACTTTAAACTATTTGTTAAAATATAGTAAAGCTAAAACTGGACATTTTGTAATTTTTTTCAAAAATTCAAAAATTCCTATGGATACTGTAGTCCATGTAAACTCCTTCCCTCTCATGTAATTTATTATTGGTGCCACAATATTACTAACATTTTTAATATTTTTTCTAGAAAAAGTTACTAAACCATGGAAACCTCAAACCTTTGTAATGGTTTCTCAAATAGGAAAATAAACAATTACATTTATCTTTTCTTCATTCATTCCCACATTATCTACTAAAACTATAAATCCTATAAAATACCTAATTATTTTGTATAAACCTCCACTTATTCAAATTTACTAACAAATTATCCTTTCTGAACCAATCAAGTATCATTCGCAAATATTATAAGTGGTATTATTTAGTCTTACTAAATATCAAAATATCATCAAAATAAACAACTACAAACTTACCAATATATTGTCATAGCATTTTATTCATCATCCTCAGAAATGTGCTAGGTGTATTATATAATCTGAATGATATCACCATCGACTCATATAATCCATCTCTAGTCTTGAATGTAGTTTTCCACTCATCTGCTTCATGAATTCAAATATGATAATAACAACTCCTTAGATCAATCTTGGTAAAATATTTTTCTTTTGTAAGTACATCCATCATATAATCTAAATGAGGTATATGAACTTTGTATTTGATTATAATTTTATTAATTTTTCTACTATCCAAACACATTCTTCATCCTCTATCTTTGTTTGGAGTTAGAAATGTTGGTGTTGCACATGGACTCATACTCTCCCTTAAAAAGTTCATTATTAACAATTCAGTAACCTATGTATTTAATTTTACACTGGACGCATACTATAAGTTGCTCAATTGAGTAAAGCTTATCTTGGAATCAAATCAATGTAATGTTGAATATCTCTCTTCAGTGATAAACCATTCGATAACTCACTAGGCATAATATCTACATATTCTTTCAACATTATTGCTATTTATATTGGTATCTGCACTATTTTAATGTCTTCATTCTTTGCTTCTAATACATAATAGTAATTTAACACATTCATATCTTAGATAAATTCTTTAGTAGAAATCATGATATATGTCTTCTCTTCCTTTTTAAGAGGTTATAAATCTACGTTTGTAACACCATTCCAAAAAGTGTATGTATTATTTTCTCTATAATGAATTACTTTCCTGTGAAAATTCCATAGTTTTTATAATAAAGCATGGCATGCATCTATCAGAATAACATCATACTATATTCTATCATTATATTTTTTTCCTACATAAAACTTGATTAAGCACCTTTTATCTATTGTAACCTCATTTCATTTTTTTACACCATAAAATTTGATAAATAATAGGATGCATTTTACATTATAAATGTAATTTTACTATCATTTATTTAGAAAATATATTTTCACAACTACTACCATCTATGATTACTTTGAATACCTTTCCATCCTAGTAAAACTTATTTAAAAAATATTTGATCATAGACATGCATCACTACCTTCTTTATTATGCACTTGTTCCTTATTTGGAGCGATCATTGTTCTTCTCATCATGAGATTATCTCTGACATCTTCTAATGTAATTTTAGTTATTTGCTCTTCTATCTTATCCTCAACTAGATTCACTCTTGGGCAATCCTCTTACCTTATTTCTTGATCTTAATAATGCAAACATTCAAATGCCATTTGCCATTTTTCTATACATCTATAACAAACATAAGATCTACTCTAATTCACGAACCATCCTCTTTTACCACCATAATGTAATCCTCCTTGAAACCCTTTTCCTCTTTGTTGGTATTTAAACTCTTCCCTATTCTCCTTTTGCCTTTATGCACCATGTGATGATTCACCTCTATTAGTATTGGACCCACGTCTATTGGTAATGAAACCACCTCATCCTCTTATTGGAAAGGGTCTACCTTTTTGGATCAATAGACGTTCTTTTAAAATTATGTCTATTCTATTTTCCTTTTACCTTCAAAGCTAATTGATAAGCCTCATTCATGGAAAGTATTCTATGCACGCTTAATTCATTTTGAATAAAAACTTTCAAACCATTTACATACCTTGTAGCCATCTGATCTTCTATTTAATCATGCTTCACTTATATATAAATTTTATAATACTCATATATATACTCTTGTATATTGTTATTCCTTTGCTTCAAATTTTAGAATCTTTTGTATAGGGTTTGTGTATAATCCACATGAAGAAATTTATACCTTAGCTTCTTCTCCATCTTTTTTCATGAATTAATATTCTCTTTACCTTTTCTTTGTCTCTCTTTATATAGGAAATCGCATGAAATCATTTCATTACCTTTCAATTTCATGCATGCAAACTTTACCTTCTTATTTTCTCTCATAGTCTTCCACTCGAAGAACTTTTCAATGTTATTTATCCAATATTTCACCTCTTATGCTTTTAAACTACCTCCATATTATGTAACATTAACCTTGATTCCTTCATTTGTTTCTTCTAAATCCCAAACCATCCTCTCTTCCATCGATGGTGCTAATCTTATTATTATTTTTTGGCTAATTTTTTTTTATCTTCATCTGTGTCTTTCTTAGTTTCATCACCACCTTGACTTCTTCTCTGATTGGTGATAATTTTGGTTAGTTTTTCTACTCACTTCTGTAACTCTTATATAGTCTAGTTCATATGTGAAATACCTCCTATTTCTATGACCATTTCTTAATCTTCCAAGATTCTACCTTTCTCTAATACTAGATAATGATTCAAATTATTATCAAGAGAAAAATTACAGTGGGCCAAGATCTAAATAATAACTCTGAATTCATGCATATCGAATGAATTAAAATAATTAAAAACCATGCATAAATAAGTCTCAACTTAGCATTAGATTTGACATGCAAAAATTCAAAAAAACAATCTAAAATCTAAAAAAAATCTATTTTTAGTAGCTACTATTTTTAACAAGTTTTGTATGCATGTGAAACTCTAATAATATTCTAAAATAGTATAAACACTAAAATTATCCTATAGGATGAATTTAAATTGATGTTCACATCTGGTCATAAAAATATGTAATTTCTAAAAATACAAAAATCTTTAAAAATTCATTAAACTATAATTTTGGACCCTCAGATGGTCTCATTTGGACTTCGAAAATATCAAAAAAAATGCCTTTAAGTAAAATGCAGAGTTTAAAACAGAAACAACTTTTTTGAAATAGTTATTTTGGAATGTGGACAAGCTCAAACGAAGCTACAAATCACAAATTATGGCACCCAAAAGATTGACCTCTTTTCCCACCTAATATGAAAACTAGCCAATTTTAAAAACATTAAATAGCTGATCCATTTCAAAGAATAGCTCATGGGTATGACTCGATTCCAAAATTGAGTGAGCCTTATCTGTACTATATCCCCATCCATATAAGGACTTTAATGAATCCCTTCAGTCCCGCCTCCCAAACTCCCCACATCCTTCATTCTTGCTTCTATCAAGTAAAAGCAATTAATAACCCATTCACCTGATCCAACGCTCTATAGCTTAGCCAAGAAAAACATACAGACTAAGAGGTTAGGTATTTCCTCGTATTGGTTAATTTCCAAAGATATGTCTCAGCCAACCCGTTAAGGGCCAAAACCAACCCATAACCTAGCCACTCAAAATAAATCTTTAAACTGGGAAGGAAATCGACCATCCATCTCTCCGTCATTTCCAAGCGTCAAGAATGACCCAGACCATGGAAAATTCTACAAAAATAGGGTCTTCATAAGATGCCCTCTCTCTTTCACCAAAACCTAAAATAGACTGGTCAAATGGTCCCTAAAAAGCAGGCAGAGAGGCGACCCAAAAATATATTATATCAAGTTTTCAACTCTCCCAATGAGAGGCTCCACCTTGCTAAAAAAAAAAGGAGCATTGCAAACACTATGTTTCAACTCTCCCAATGAGAGGCTCGACCTTGCTAAAAAAAAAGGAGCATTGCAAACACAATGTTTGTAGCACAGGCCTTATTGGAAATTGTTTTTTCCAAGGAAAAAACCCAACCGGACCATATCTGTTAGGGAGAAAGCATGCAGACTCCATTTGCTTTGAACTTTTAGCCTAACAAATACCGATCGAAATGAAACCCTTCCCAACACCCAATAACCTTAAACTCCTTTCCCATAGTAGTATCAACTAGAGTAGTGAACAAATCTTCCTCATCATCCTCATCCTCTCCAGATGGCAAATCTGTTCGAAAACATGAATACAAATTCCCTCCTTTCCCTCCGCTCCGCTAACCATTAAATTTTTTTTACGAGTCCTGTAAATGTCACCAAATGTTTAGTTTAGCACATCATAATAATATTATTCTTCTTCTACTTTAAAAATTTGCATATATTTGTGGTGTTGTTTGTAATTTAAATCCATTGCTATGATCTTGTAATTTGTTCCTTGTACATTTCTTATTTTCTCGCATATTAAAAAATAATAATAATATATAAAATATTAAACTATATATTACCTTATAAAATGTAAGGACATTGGTGTAATACATAACTTTCATAAATACGCCAGAGAAATTTGACCATTTCAATTATAAATGTTCGTTGTATGTACACATCTTTTGTATAGTATAGGTATTGGAAGCAAGGACTGTTCACATGATTTGGATAAGGCAAAAAAATATGGTCGTGATGAATTTGTTGATTGCTTTGTGTTGAAAATGTGAGAGGCTTTGATAATTACTCGGGATATAACCTGTACAAAAACAAAATATGAATCAGTCCCAAGCATAGACAGTCATGATGAATTTGTTGATTGCTTTGTGTTGAAAATGTGATAGGCTTTGATAATTACTCGGGATATAACCTGTACAAAAATAAAATATGAATCAATCCCAAGCATAGACAGTTGCACAACATAAACATTATGACAAATGGAAGTTAGTTAATTCATTAATAGAATTTTCATGTAACTAATGACTGGACATGCAAAGAGATAAACTTCAGTTATTAAGTATTTTTGGTTTCAACGTGCATTTTACTAAAACTTAAAAAAGTGTTTTTAGCTTTAGAACTATTGTCATAGGTGTATTCAATGCTTTGAGGTTATGTCAGTAGATCCTTCTTTTCAGGAGACCAGAACCAATTGTGCTATTCTTATAAAATACATGAATAGGTGATGTTCCTTGAAGTTAAAAGCAACTTTTATTTGAACATAACCGTATTAGTAAATACACATAATCCAAATTTCAAAAGTCGCAAAGAAAGAATGATGTATGATTGCATGTCCAGTTCAGAAAAATGTAGGATGTGATTAGATATACCCTGTACAAAGATTTAAACATGATTTTTTTTCTGACTAATAGTCTTAAAGAAAGTTCTAATTATTGTGATGTTGATGCTGAAAAACTTGTATAGTATATAATGCTTGAAATGATGTCGATGAAGAAACATAACGTATATGGACAGAAGTTTTGAGGTATGCATGATATTATGTGTCAATGTAGGATATGCCTACATGGTCTATCCGTTGAGATACCCAACTAGCGGGCCATATAATCCTCGTCACTACTATGTATGCTATCTCATTCATTCCATGAATAATTGCCTCCAAGTAGTTAGAAAGTTGCATTACCAGTGTTGTAATATTTGCAAATATGATTGCGCATAACTTTTATCATAATAATGATTCAGACACTAGACAAAGTGGCTTAGTGACAACACCTTCACATCAAATGAAAAGCTCTAGGATTAAGTGAGACCTAGTAGCTAGAGGATTAAGATAATATTAGAATTAAAATACAAGTTGTAATTATAGAATTGTGGGTTGGGAATAGGGTATGGAAAATCAATCATTGCAAACAATCTGAATTTTTACCACAAAGTCTTGAACAAAGCACCCCTGCAGTGAATTTTAAGTCTTAGGTTATGTCTTCAAGTCCAGGGAATTTTGACATGATTTAATATCTAAATTAGAATGCCTACGCACACAAGTGTTGCTATTGGCTAAAGGGGATATTGAAAAGAACATACATTTTGAACCATAAAAAAACAATGGATATAAGTCATAGGTTGAAGAATCCAGAATTGTTTTTCAAACTGTTATGCATCCTATTTAACAAAGTTATAAATGGGGGATGGAAAATATTATAATGAATCATGTGTGCCGATTCGAAATAATTGGTTTCTAGCTGAAGAGGGTATATTCCAAAATCTAATATATGTCTACTTGTTTTATAACATTTAAATAAAATTCAATAGGCAAGAACACACACTTTGGTTTATATTTCTGATATCCTTATTTTTCTCATATGCTTTCACGAGCAACATCCCTTTTAAATTATTCAATTTAGTGAAACAACAATGCAAAACATTCCAATGTTATCTCCATATCGAGGATCTTGATACAGTCCATAACTTTCGTATATATAAATCATATTCATGTTCATCACTTAAAATTATACAATTTCCATTACATCAAATGTTTTTTCCATATGGTAAAGTCCAAGACATAATCCATAACTTAATCAGGTCCTATGATAATAAACTAATAAAAGATATCATGTATGGATTGAACCAATATTATTTGAACTGTTTAATGGTGAGTGATTCAATGTACTTGAATTTAAAAGCTTACAAGTTATTAGAAATATAGTCACTTGTACACAAAATACCTTTTTATTGTAAATTCAATTAATACTGTGTTGTGTGTTTGCATACCATATAACTAACAAAGAAAATAATGGTTTTATTAATCTATATTGCTTATGAGCTTAAATAAAACCTATATTCTACAGACAAATTGAAGCAAGCTTAAGAAAAATATAGATGCAGGATGTTAGGCCGATGTGCTATCATATTTGTAAGACATGGTATTTGACTAATATGAACACAAAAATGGTTGCGAGTTTTCAAACTAACATAGTAATTTCAAATATAAATGCAAAAAGGAAATCAAAATTTCGAAATTTAGATTGACCATCGTCCTTCTTACTGACATATCTCAACATGGCCTAACAAGTTTTTTTTTTAATCGGAACATATACATTGAATTTATTTTTATGTATAATAAAAAAAGATTAATACAGTCAACAAAGTTTGAAAATAAGCATACCTTACAAATCAATAAACAGGTACGTAACATTATGGGATCGAAGAATATTAAATAATTTTTTTTTGGTTAATGTATTTGTTCATACAGTAGAATGAATAAATATTTAAATATTGAAGATCACTGACACTTGTGGGAAAAAATGTCGGCATAAAAATAAGAAAATGTGGAATTATAGGTAGGTCACTAATTTTGGGAATATCAAAATCAAGACAAAAGTATTACAGTACGAATAGATAGAATCAACACTTACCATTATGACATCAAAGACCATTAAGTGGACATTTATTTTTGTTTTAAGTAAAATTCAGCATATACAAATTCAAACAAGATTATGTCACAGTTCCCATGATGTTTTGTGACTTTCCACCTAGTTCTTAATTGTTCTATGCAAAAAAGGAAGCTACGAAAGAGAAGAGTTATGTAAACCAAATTTTAAAAATAGAAAACATATCAATTTTAACAAAATGCAACTTTGGTTCGGTAGTCTACACAAAGGCGTAGAGAAATGAGAAAAATCCTTGAAATGTTTGTTAATGACTTGTGTTCAGTGCCAAAAAAAGGTGAGTGTATTGATGAATTGTAAAGTCCCGATTGTCTCTTTTTTGCGTTCCCAACATTTTTAATAAAGTTAAAATGAGACATGAAGAACAATGTAGGTTAGAAAATGGGAATAATGAGAACATAGTATGAGCTAAATTAAAATGGATAAAAAAAAGGCAGTAGAAGAGAATAATTACAAAAGAAACTATAAATGAAGCCATAAGCTAGATGTAAAGAGCACAAATGTATTTGGGTTAAGTGTTATTATTTAAAACATACCGGATGATAATGAATAGATATATCGTGGTTACAATCGGCTTTCAATGATCTAAATCATAATTTCCACTAGGATGTGCATTTCTATTGTACATATGATCGTGTTCCTATAACAAGTGTTAAGGAATTACACTTTTAAGTCTGTAACAAAAGTCCAACATGATATTGTAAGTTTTTAAAATGGAATTAGTTGATAGAAATAAATATATTATTATCATGATTATTGTTATGTATACAAAAGGAATGTTAAAAATAATAAATAAAAAGTTTGAAGCTCATTGACAGTAAAATGAAGGACCATAATTAATTTAAACCTATCATTTTTTCTTATACCAGTTGTAACCATTGGTTTGAGACTAGCTTATTGCATAGGTTTTTGGTATTTATCTTTCAAGACTTGGAAAATTATACAAATAATTTAGGAAAAATCAAGAATTAACACATATTTAATGATTAACATGCTAATAATTTGTTGTTACATTTAGCATTATCAATTTTCTATATTATAGTTTCTAAAAATAACTGGAAAAGAAAAATATATCTTAGTGATTTCCAGAAGTAGATATCATAAAGCATAGAGCTTTATTGTATAACTAAATGATCAGTTGAGAACTATTTTTATTTTGTGTTTCTGTTGATTTTTTCACTAGTAAATAAATATAGGAAAAGTAACGTATAGCCAATAGGGAAGAATAATAAATAATACAATTGTTGTATTTGATTTTTATTTTTGGAGTATTTAAATCCTTTGAAACATTTGACCTATGAAATGAACAACTAAAAAAAGTCAATAAACATTATTGTAAGGATCCATCAAAATGTAAATCATTTTAAAATATAAAAGTTGAAGCAAAACAAAAAGTTTTAAGAATCAGTAAAAGTTTAATGCTAACATAGGAATAAAGATTGTTTGAAACTCAAAGCACTATAAAATTTTGAAAGAGCGATTATTAAAAAAAAAATACAAGAATATGGAAAGAAAATGTAGAACGTGATAATGCAAAGGATAGGTTATTCATATACAGATTTAGTATGAATGCAAAAAAGAAAAATGAAAATGGTTGTAGTAAATAAATTGAAATAAGAAATAAAAATTATCTAACAATATATATCAAAGTTATTTTTGTCTTAAATATATTTTCATACTCATGTCAATAGAAAAGTTTTGTGTAACATGTCAATATCTAGAAGTCTAGTACTGATAAATGTAGCTAGTGATATCAACATCAAATATGTTTGCAATAATGTTATAGACAACATAGCTGGAAAAATTATCCATGATAATTATCATAAGTGTCAAACAGTCATTATGTTATGCATCCAAAGTGTTGTGTTATCCTGAAGTCAAAATAGGGAAAAAGAAATCAGGAAAAGGATCTATTGACAGAATTAATAGATAACTCTTTCATTTTTGAAAACATATATGCAAAACAAGAGTATAATAAACACACTGAATTGGATTAATTCATTACTATTTTTTGATAGAAGAATCTGTACCGTTTCTTGTAATTGTAAATGTGCTACTTAGTTGGAATTTTCTAACTACAAAGATAGTTGGTGAAATGTCATTTTTATATTGCTAAAATGATGTCATTATTAGCGTTGGTTGTAAGGTCCAAATTAAAGGTTTTTGTAGTATGCACTCAACCCGTCTATCTTTCCTATTGACATTTTAGGTTAGTGCATGAACTAAATAATGCTATGAGTTTGGTGGGTATCGTGGATAATGCTATGGATCATCACAATCAATATCTTTTCCCAAAATTGAATGTTAATAGGAATTACAAGCTGGAAGGTAGTTACGTAAATATTTTTTTGCCTCCAATGTTCCCATGAAATGTATATCCTAGAATTAGTTAATCATTCCCATTTTAACATATCCTAAGAACAAAAAACATAATTACAAATAGTTGTTATTTATCAAAATAAAAAGAGAAAATAAAAAAGAGAGAAAGGTTACTTGAGACAAAGTTCACTGCAACGATTTTTTGCAAATTTATCTTGCTGAATTCGTCATCCAATGGTTCAATAAATGAGGAAAAGTTCACCCTTAATGTATTAAATTTCATGACAGAATTGCCGATATTATTCACCAAGTGGAATCTAGAAGCAAATAATTATAATTAATTTGTAAACAAATAGAAGTGCAATGTAAGAAAAATCAATATGTAATTCAATATGAACTTATAATTGGGGTGTTGTGTTCTATTTCACTGTCATTAACATGAAAGATAACATATGTACTTGTTTGTTTGAATTTATTATTAAAGATCCAAATGAGACTACTGTAAATGAATCATCTGAATTTACAATACCGATAATTTCACAGTCAGGTGTAAGTTCACTTTTTTAGGCAAACGATGGGTATGTTTTGCATCATCGACATTATAGTTAACACAATACAATTTCTAGTTTCTATTCTTTCATATTTTGTTTTCTCCTTTATCATGAAGTCAAAAACATGAATACTATTTATCTGTAGCTATGTACGATTAATTTTTTTTGAATTAATTTGTTACTAATATGGATTGTTACTAGCGTTTGTCTATGGACATTGACCAAATCAATCTGTAGTATCTCCACCTTAATTGGAGAAGATGGATTCATAACATGAGTATGACCGTAAACCATTAAAATATCCCCTTCAAACATAGTGACAATTTTACCAGCACAAATATCCTATATTGTGCATGGAGATGTTTTTTTTGCCTGAGTGTTGAAAGAAAAGAGAAAAATGTTTTCTTTTAGAACACAGTGACAAGGTAATGAATCAAATGTTAGTTTAATTTTGCATTCCTCCAAAAAGGATTAGTATTGGACGTGAAATAATGACAAAGGATAAATGGTTTAAGAGCCACCGTTTCTGTAGTTGTCCTTCAGGGAATTCTTTGTGGCTATTTATAAATAAAGTTGCTTATTCTTGGTGAAAACGTTCTAAATTTAAAAGAATATCTAATATTGAATACATGTTTTTTATTTTGTTCTTATGTTAATTTTTATTTATTTTTTTCTTTTAGTTTTTTAAATGCATACATTTTTTTAACAGATACGCTATGAACAAATCCATATTCAATTTTCTAGTACTGAAAACGATCAAACAAATGAAATAACATGTTTATTATTAAATTATAATTAGATATAAATTCAATAAACACAAATATAAATTTGTACACACAGAAAAGACTGTGAATAGGAAAGGACATAATGCTTGAGTTCTAGAGTAGGGATACATATGCTAACTTGATCTATTTTAAATGATTATGATTAAATACTATTATCTATGATAATATATATGGAATTATGATCAGTCCAATATTTTTATACTGTTATGATATAATTATGTTCTTTGTTACTATATGACCAAACATGGTCTATGATTCTTCTTGCATTGTGCTTATATCTATGGCATGAAATGCATATTGGAAGCTAACATGTGTTTTTCAAGCAGTTTTAATTACTTGATTGGCAAACACATATAAATGTTAAAGTCTCATAACATGTATATTGTTTATATGTGTTTTGATTTAAAATGGTCTTTCAATAATATTGATGGTATCTAAGATACAAGCAGGTGGAGATGCATAGATGTTTATAATTGTAAATTCATGTCAATATATGATGTCTTTTACTGCCAATAATTTTACCTCATTTATAGTGTATTCAATCAGGTGTGATGTAACGACATGGATTTATATGAATATCATGATACCATGGACATTATGCGCCTATTTAAAATTTAATAATTTATGATATGTTTAAAGGAGTTATTAATTGCATCATAGGTTTCCTAGAAACATAATACACTACATTCCATCACATCAACATCATTGATAATGTCTTATACATGAGGAGAAAGACTATGAGTATTCAACTAACATATAATAATAGATGAAGGCAATATATCTAAATGAAGTTTGTGTTATAATATCCATTTTGACTTTGATTTTAGTATTAAAATTTCCATATAAATTTTCTTGTTGATTGTAATTTGTTTTTTGTAAATGGACTTAGAAAATATATTTAATCTATGATTTTTTATGTTGGAAAGAGTTGTATATGCTAATCCATGTTTTTTTTATGCCAAGTGGCTTGAATGCAACACGTTGATACAAAGACCTTGGGACCTATGTAATGTAAATGCACATGGTAATTACATCAGATATTACATTAGAATTGTTAAGTTTTTTTTTTGTAAATTGGAGTGCAATCTGGTCTAAATATTGAAAATATTGGAGTCCAATATACCTCATTAAGTATTTATAAAAATGAATAAGTTGTTTCTAGTAAATTTCTAGTATGAATATCATTTACTTTAATACAAATAATGTTATTATCTTTTTTTTTTCCATTTAGTTTGAATATGCCATCTAAACCATTGACAAGGCCGTCTTCCATGACATAATTCTAACAAAATAGTTTATCTATCATATTGGGTTTTAATGTGATTTTTCTTGGTATGCATATAGAACTAACATATACCTATATTTCTATAGGTATCATCTTCGCTATCTATTGCATGAATAAAAATTAATTTGTGGAGAAAAAATTCTAACATTCTCTTATTATGTGCTTTGACATTAGACTTCAAGTATAAACAATATATGGCATCAACGGATCATTTGGTGCCAATGAAATTATTTATAATTAATGTGTTATATCATTTTTTATGTGTGAGAATGTACATATTCTATTCAGTATCGAGATAATGACTTCATCATTTTGCCTGATATTTCATTATAATTGATAAAAAAATATGTTTTCTTGCCAAATAAAATATGGGATTAGTTCATTATTCATTTTTGGATGTTCAAAGATAAAGCAATCATTTATAGGATGGACTTGATAAAAATCTCCACAAAATAGCATGTCGACATTGACAAAGGGCATTATGGGAATCACATTATGTAACATAATCATTTTTCAATGTAATATAAAATTATTTATCTCACAAGAAAGATATAATGTTTACATAATACATCTAGACATTCATTGTTTAGTGGAATCAGTTATGACTTCTTAAATGTCAATGGAAATGCATAATGCAATGTCACTTCACTTTTATTGGATACAAATTCTATGATCTATGAAAGAACAAGCCCTTTTGTATTGCAACAATCATTATCAATAGATCAAGAATAGACACAAATTATTATTTCATTTATACATTTTATTGTGAATGTCTTGCTTGTGCCTACATTTATTAATATAAATAGGTACTATTATCACTTATATTTTAACCCTTTGAGGAGATGAAAATATATCATCATCCAAGTGTCACAATGAAATCACATATAGGCTTATGGGTAGCATAAGGAATAATCTGAATCTCTAGATAGGGCTAGCTGTCTTAATGTACCACTTTGAATTGCAACTACTACTAAAGTTGGGGGTGAGAAGGGAGAAGGATAACTGAAATAAAACTAATCTAAGGGAGGTAATAAACCAAATAACATGATGAAATATAAGCATATGAATATTGAACTTGAAATGAGAGGACAAACTAAACCTACACTTCTCCAATCTTCATCTTCTCACATCAATGTTAAATTAGGAGGTTAAAGATAAATGTGGAAAGTTAAGAGGTCTAGATAAGAGTCATATGAGGGAAATAATGAAAATACTAACTCATTCAATCCTTGAAATCTCCTAAAACACTTCAAATTCCCTACAAGAAGAGGTAGCAAATATGTGAAATAATGGAACAACATGCTAAGGAATCCATAGTTTTCACTACACAAGATTCAAACATTATAAATGACCACACTAAGAATAGTTATGAAAGAGGTGAAAATTGGTTTTATTATTGGTTAAAAGGTATACATTTGACTATGGATTTATCATACTCAGGTAGAGCATCTAATACAATGGCCAAAATGGCTAGTTATAGAATTTGAGAGAGGGAAAAGAAGAAAGAGTTGTAAGGGTCACAAAGACACTTTTAAAGATGAGAAAATTTGATAATTTTCCATGTGAATATGGTATGAGATTAAACATGTATGTCCAATAATTAAAAATGTTATTCCAAGTCATAAACCTCATGAAAAATGGCATGAAAACTCCTCGATTGGCTAAAAAAAGATGCCTATATGATTATCCCTATTTGAATGCATTATAACTAATTGATACTTGGTATGGTGATTTGAATTAAGTGTAAGTACATCTAAAATGCCTCTCAATTAATTTATTTTAGGATTTTTATCATGAATCACTTAGAAAGGAGAAATCATTATCTATTGTCAATAAAATTGTTCTTCCATGCACCTTACACACTTGGCCTAAAAATTAGAATCAATTGACCATGAAAATACATGGGAGGGAGTGAATGAAACTTTTAAAAACTCTTCATTTATTTAGAGGCATTAGGTATGCTTTATAATCTACTCATATGAAGTTTTACGCCCGTCTCACTAGCTTGTCCATTGGGCCAATTTTGATTGGTTAAGTTGAATCCCTTAGTTTGGAAATTTAGAAGTTTAGTAAAGGTATTAAATGAAAATATGGAGTTATAAAAAGTATATATCTTCCTCCCAAACTTTATTTCATCTTCAAACTCTTCTTATAGTCTGCACAATAAAAAAATGATAAAAAATAACTCATTTCTCACCCCATCCATATAGTTCCCTACATATAGTTTGAATGTAAGGGATATTAAGTGAGTCATATATAGTTTATAATAGTTTTAATGAGAAAAATATTTCATTATAATGCATCTCTATCTTCATTTCTCCAAATGGGTCACTAGGAAGGGTTTTATAGGGTTTTAGGTCTATCTCCACTGTTAAGGTTAATTCATAAAATTAGGACATTGGATTTGACCAAAAAATTCAATAGTTTGATGGTAAAGTAACTTAATAACTACACCAAAATCCTTTGGCTCCAGTGAATATACTCTTGGGAGATATGAGAATTTGAATGTGACGTATCAACCTTATTTTCCTCTATTACATAAGACTAATTTGGTTTTGTATCCAAAAAATGACTTCCTATGACCTCCTATACATCCAAATAGATTTAAATAATCTATTTTCATCCCATACACATGATATAATATATATAAAATCTTATCTCATTTTACGAATGAAAGTAACTTCTCATTTGTGCACTAAGTTCGAGAATGCCAAGTAAGCTTGATTGCATTTTAGAGCTCAACATAACTTTTAATGGTTTTAACTACCTCAAAAAGGATAAATAACCTCAATATTGACCTAATAATAATTTATCCATAGGTTATAAATATCACTTTAGACTATGAAATAAGATGGCTCTCTATTTGGCTTCTAAGCCTCAACCTTGCCTTTAGGCCTATTTTCAACTTTAAAGGTTTATCCCATCCTACCAAGATCCAAACTCTTGTGAAGTATTAAAAATAATTTATTTTTTGTTATACATATTTCCACAACATTATGAGATGTTTAAACAACTCTTTGTCTAGCATTTCTCTTCATCCCTCAAGACTGCAGGGTTCTTACATGGGGAAAGTACCCCTTATTTGAGACAAAATAGGGGGTACTTCAATTACTTCCTTAGGAAATATGAAATTTTTAGATGGTTATAAAAGAGATAGATACACTATATACTAATTTTTATCCTTTGATAAAGCTATATTCCTCCCAAACTCCTTATATTTCTATGGCAGACTACTAAGAAAAAGACTGTGTAAAGGCTTCCCCTAAGTGGACTATGTTATGCACTATAGAGTCCTTTCCTTGTTTAAAATAAAATTTTAAAAGCATAAGTAGAATATCATGATCATTATTTATGTTTTCAATTCTCCATTTTTATATATAACCTCTCACACACTCCTCCATACTCCTTACTAACTCATAGGACTGTGTACATTTTCTGAGTGTGCTTGCTTTAGGGTGATGCTTATAGGTGTTCACTGATTGCTTTAGGCCTGATTAAAAAGTAAATTAACTTCCCTAATTACATTAGGGTCATTTGAAACTATCTTATGTTTATTTCCTTCCTCTTCATTCTTTATCAACACCTAGATAAATTGCTTCATGTTTGTTGCCTATTAGATTGAGATACTTTGCAATTTGACCCTATTGTAGGTTACTTTTGGTCCATAAGACATTTTTTATGGTGTTTAGAGGATTAAATTTAAGTTTAGTGATCAATTATCACTTTCATTCAATTTTATGGTTTAAAACACCATCAAACACTTTAATTGGGACACTAAATTTCTTCCCAGTTGTAGGTGATCATGGGGGTTCTAGAGGGACATCTATAGGTAACAATTGTAGTTGTAACACTCAATATCAAATTTTTATTGATGACCTTCCTTTCGTTTGTATACCATTCAAATAATCTAATAATTATAGTCATGGGTGAGTGTTCTATTTGTTCATAAGATGTCAAAATTAATTTAAGCACTCAAACCTATAGAAATCACTGAAGGAATTCAGTGTATTTTCAGACAACTTTGAGGCCTGAAAAAACATTCTACCACTTGTTTTTCTATCTATATTCTTTACATATCTATTTTATACAATATAGGTAATGTAGTTTATCAATTTATATATCTTATACCATTTTCGACCATGTTGTAGGAGATCCAAAAAAATGCATTGGAGATCTATTTTAGTTTTTTAGGGATTTGATTCCAAAACTCAGTCTTTGACTCTTTGATCATCATCTACAACTGGTTTAGAAATTTAGCCTCCTTATCATGGATATTATGATCCCTTTTGTATGTTATAATTTCAATATTAGTTTTATAGTTTCTTTTTACACGTATATGCAAGAACCCCTACTCTTTACTTATAAATCATGTAGGTAGACATTATCAAGTCTGTAAATAGTATATGCAAGTGTGAGCAATGTGCATTACTTTTAGCCTTTCATGAATTATGAGTCACTTCAATACTCCAAATATATTTTTTATGTTTTCAAAGCTTGAAACCTCCTCACCAATATCTTCATACTAATCATGACATCAATAATGGCCCCTATAGGTGATTATTAGTTGTATGTGGGTAGTGGGTGTGAAATAGAGAAACCAGGATGGATGAAAGGATACATAAACATCCAAACTCATTGTCAACTTCTTCAAATTCATGATTTAAATTAGGAACATCTTGAAACAAGATCCCATACATCCTTTTCAACACGAAGATCACTTGTATACATATGGAATAAGGCAGGAAGAGTGTTGAATGATTGGTCTAGAATGGTGGAGACATGGTTTTTTTAATCAAACTATGGGGTTATGAGACCAAAACCTATAATTAGGTGACCCCCATGAAATTTTAACATAAAATACACCATTTAAAATTCATATTAAGTCTTTGTATATAACTCAAACTTCTCCAAGTGGTGAATTAACTAAAATTACTCATGGTGGAACCTTCTTGCAAAGTGAGATATTGGACTATCAAACCAAATTGAAAGATGAAAATAATCATGAAAAACATTAAAAGAGGAAGATAATATTATTTGAAACTAAACTCAACAAGTGAGTTATATGGACTTTCCCAAACAAGAGAAAAACCTATAGGGTGCATGAAACTGCTTGGAAAAAAAATAGTCAACTTCATGAGGATCGTTCATGAAGCACAGGCCACCATTATCTAAAATATTTATATATAAATGAAGGTATCTAAGTGTAGTACAAAATACCTAAGGAATTTTTAGTGAAACCTCCTAAGCTAGCTACACCAAGTAAAAACCTAAAGGTTGCTTCTACTTATCAAGAAAGGTGAAAAGGAAAAAAATTGTTTTAGCTCAAAAATGACACTTCCAAAGCAAACCAAGCATGTTATTGAGCTTATAGATGTTGAATAGGCACTTCTTGATATTTTCCCACATGGTAAACTTCCCAAGGAGGTCGTACAAGTGCTATTTTCTTCTCCATAACCTATTACCTTTTAGTTTTGTTGGTTACTTTACACTTATAGGGACACATGTAACATGAAATCATGTTTTTTAACCTTACAAATTCCAAATAAACTCATATAAAGTAGCGAATACAACATTTTGACCCCTAAAATGACATAAAAGGACATGTTGGCTAATGAAATTTATGATCAAGGCTAATATATCAGTGACTAACATTAAATTAACTATGAAACACCTCACGAAAAGATATTATTACCCTAAAAAATCTATAAAACCAATCTTTTACCTACGGGTACCCCAATTTGACCTAAAAGTCAAATTTGGTCAATAGGTATAATGGCTTGTTGTTATTTGTACATTGTTTTAGGAAACATCATTTACAAGTGTGTGTCATTACTCATTCAACATACATATATGTTAATAGTATTCATCATCATCAAAAATAAATTAACAGTGGCCAATTTCATATCGCCTTGAAATTTGTTCACTTCATATAAAGTTTGTTCATGGAATGCCCATGTGTAAATCATATTCTTCTTACATGGATTTTATTTTGGTTAAACCAAAAGCAATATAAGATGTATTAATAACATCAATTTCAACTTCAAAAGTAGCATGATTTATGTTTCCCGGAGTAGAATTTATGCCATAGTTAAGCTTGAGCTCATTTAACTTTATGACGCCAAGATACAAATTGTATTCCTAATTCCATGTTTCAATATTTTATATCAAACTATTTTCACTATTTCAAAACATGACATATAATAATTCACAAAAATATTTTTCAATAATAAAACATTTGTTATAATTAAAAAAATTTATAACATGATCTTCTTTATTTCCAATGGTCTTCCATTTTTATGGTTCTCAAAAATAAACTCAGCTAAGCAAATGTGGTTTTAATGTTAATGGGATGCATAATGTAATAGTCTATACAAGACTGGCATATTAGATTTTCATAATAATTTGGTTATTGTTTAAGTATAATTGAAGGTTTTAATATAAATTTTTGTTTATCAAGGTAAGATGCATTTATAAAAGTACATGTTCTTGAACATTGCTTCAATGTCAATGATTATACCAAGTGAACACTTTATTATGTAGACAATTGTAGGGTTTTTAGAATTGTGTTTCCTAGTCTATGTAACATTTGGGTAGCATATATGTTTTTTATTTTATGTTTCTATTTTATATGTTGAAAAGCATGCATGGTTTTTGAATTTACCTTTTCAATATATAAGCTATAATATGTTATTGTATAATATGCATTCAATATAAATTATGTATATCTACTAGCTTGGCATAAATATGGAATATTTTTTATAAATCTATTTCTCCATGCCTATGATTGGCTATGAATGTGGAAAATTATAATCTATTTAATTGTAAATTATAATTTTGTTATGTATTGGGAATTAATCATGCATAAATCTTGTAAGAAAGTGTTAAAATCATCAAAAGTATAGTATTATTTTATGATTACTAGTTGGTAAATTTGATTGAATGTTATCTTTGCAAGTTCATCTATTTTTATACAACTCGAAGATCATTGTTCATTCCATCAATGGTAACTATTAAATTTTTTGTCTACAATTATTTTCTCTTATTTTTTATAACTACTAGTATAATTACGTATGTGCATTTTGCGTATGTCACTTTATATAATGTCAGTATCATGAGTTATGTGTTTTACAAGGTAATTTATAACTATCAATTTTTTATCCTTTTTACATATTAGTGATTTTTTAATCCACACTAGCCAATGATTATGAGCATTACCTCTTATTTAAAATTATATTACACAAAAATAATCTATGATTTTTCATATCAGCAATTCACTATAACATATCATTTATCCAGATATATTGATGTGATGTCTATAATAGCATTTACATGTAACTATATTGACTTTGATGAGAAAGGAAACATCGTTTATTTTATTAAATTTAGCATGTTTACAATTTATGTTTTTTTTTCTTATGTTAGATGTAACTATTTACATGCATCCATCAATGGTTACAATGACAATCAACACTTGTAAAAATCAAGAGAAATTTTGGTGGTCCTAAATGATGTATCATAACAAAGACTTTTTTAGAGATTGCATGTAATCAAGTGAGATATGCATTTTTTAAAAAATTTATATTATCAATTTTTTTATGTTTGGTTTGTATTTAACATATTTTTCCAAAATCCTTTTTGGCATTATCTTTCCTTTTCTAATTCAATTCCACCTAGTATTTCTAACCTAATATATGATAATTCTTATTTATTTAAAAAGAAAGTTGGTAAGGTGGTATGAAAATCAATGAATAACATGCAATAGTTCACATTATTATATTTTTTGTTATGAAAATATCGACATAATATATTTAAAATGAGGTTTTTTTAATAAAAATATTGTAAAATTCATTTATTGAGTCCTTATCTTTTAAAATTCTAAGTGGATGATTAGCTTAAAATAGTGCTACTACAATTACCTTATCCTCTAATGTAATAATAAATGTCAAATTTATAAATATCGGTGCCATAGTATCATTAAAACAACTCCTATATATGTCAAAGTAAATTATAATTTCATATCAATATTACATTTACATCCATTGAAGAAATTATCTCTATTCAAATTGTCTATGGCATCAATACTTATGAATGGTGTATAATTAGACATAATTTACACATTATAAGTAGTATAGAATTTTATGGTGCATAGTTCCTATAAGGCTTCCATAATATGTTTTGGGCAAAAAATTCCTTGTTTATATCCATTTTAATTTTCTATTAACCATTTTAAACCTTTGACAATTTTTTCTTATTTCATCTATACACTAGGCAATGCATTTTGAATTTTATAAATGTTTGATGGAATATTGATATTTGGACCTTTTAGTCAAATTTTTGGTTTACTATAACCCAAATATCTTATCAATGAAAATTGTATCCTTAATGAAACAAGACTTTCTTAAAAATCAGATAGCATCAGTAAATATTTTAAGTGGTATTTTTTAATATGTGTGGTGTTAAAAACCTAGGAAGCATTCCCCCCTTCAGTGATTGATTATAATTTGTACATATCTTCTTTTTTAAAATGAAATATTTTTTTCCACTAATTTTTGGCATGTGTTTATCTTAACATGAATAAATAGATTCATAATATATTTCAAATGAATTTGTTTAAAAATATTACAAACATTAAAATGTGTGTTAACAATTTTTTTGTTGAAAATTTATATTATTTTTCTAATTAGACTATTGATAGTTTTATTGGTGAAGTGATTCTCATATTAAATTTTAAATATTTTAAACAAATATTCATTGCATTATTTGTCACGTGTTTGTATAATTCATAAAATTTGTAACCTATTCTTTAGTTTTTTCTTGCATTATCAATGTTTCATTATGTATATTTTCTATATTTATTTTAAAAAAATGTTTTGTGTGGAATATGATTGAGAACAATCATAACATATTTTTACAATATTATTAGTTTTCAAAAACCATAGCCAAACTATCACTCATAATAAATACGAAATTCACTAACCAATAAACACATTACTTTCTATTCAACGATCATCATAGATTAAACCCAATTTAACAATGTGTGATTACCAATTTGTAATAGTATACATGTTTTTGAAAAAATTAAAAGTTATATTTATTTCCAAACAAGCATATCCTTTGAAATATATATAAATAAATCCATTGCAAAAATAATAGACTGCATTGTGGCACAAAGTTTGTATGTCAAAAGAATTTTTTGTTAAAAGGCCAAAGAAAATCTAATATATTATCACTAAAACTTGAGATTTATTCTAACATATTTTCAAACACATATAATTGCATATTTAGATTTCCCTACTCATACATTTAAATCATGGTAAAGATTATAGATAAATATGTTCGTTTTGATAAGTATTGATAGTTATCAAGATATTATAGTATAATGGTTCATTGTGTCCACACACTACATAATAATCATGAAATATAATGTTATACAAAGGTGATTCAACATTTTCCTTAAAGTGTAACTATTTATTTTTTTATAGACTAGAAACAAATTAAAATATTAAACCAATTACAAATCAATTTTTTGTAGTTATCACCCCATAGGACATGTTCATTGTTCTGTGTCCGTAAAGTACGTAAAACTTGAATTCAATCAAAGTATGTTTAAGTCTCATGTACATAATGCAATATGTGTGATTTTGGGTGTGTGTGTGTCCCACACACACACACATACATGTATGTATGTATGTATGTATGTATGTATGTATATATGTATGTATGTATTGACACGAGTGCGTGTGCATGCATGCGTGCTCACACACACACACACACACACACACACACACACACACACACACACACACACACACACACACACACACACACACACACGATTTAATAATAGTTCAAAATATATTAGTTCATGATGGTCATTTATTTCTTACAAAAATTGAAATTGATCTATAATTATAACATGAAGTTTTGATGATCCCTATTGAAAATTTAGTAAGACTTGAAATGCATATAATAAGAAATCATGAACCTTTTATTTTAAAATAAAAGTTTTAAAAAGGTTATA